>QFET01002134.1:70280-86242 GCA_003316355.1 Tuber calosporum
CCCCCCCCCGTGATACTCCTAACGCGGATAGCGGTATTGTTGCCTAGGGAGGCAAGGGAGTTGACATCATGGATGTAATACAGGTACTGTGCTTGGGCTCACCTCTTCCTCCATTTTCACCAATTTCTACCCCCCTTAAACGTAAACACATACTGACTGCCAAAGCAATATACAGCAAAAACTCCTTGCCTTCATCCTCGACCCGGCAAACCATGACCTCCTCGCGATCTTAAAAGGCGCCCGCAACGGGCTAGTATATGGGACTAAAGTTCGATTTCCCCATGCTCTCGTGTACGACACTCCCACTCCCCCCATCGTTTTCCCTCAAAACTGACCGACGATGTAACAGAATGACTTTCCTCTTCCGCTCCGGAACGTTTGTCCTTCCCCCTCCTACCACCCCGCAACCACATAACTGACTCCCTACAGCTTCTACGAGAAAATTACTCAAACCTTCAGGGCGACAAAAACTCACGCCAAAAACCTCGCCGCCTTCGTGACAATCTACAAAATCGTCATGCTCCTCCTCCGCCGACTATCGTCCACCGGGCAAGAACGCTCGAGCGATTCCTTCTTCTCAGGGCTGCTGGGCGGCTACCTGGTCTTCGGCCAGGGCGAACAAGGCACCGTCAGCCAACAGATTGTAGTATATGTGTTCGCACGCGTGGTGCTCGCGCTGGCAAAATTAAGCGTTGAGAAGGGGTTTATCAAGGATCCTCAGGGGAAGATCAGGGGGAATTCTTGGCGAGTTTTTGCCGCAGTTAGTTGGGGGCTTGTTATGTGGTTGTTTAGGTGGGAGGCGCGCAGTTTGCAGGGAAGCTTGAGGAGTAGTATGGAGTATTTGTATGGCCTCTCCTTTTCCTTCCTTGCCTTAAGGTCGTGGTGCTAACTCAGGCGCTAGGTATATCGATTCTGGGCGGTGGGATTCGTTGCGAAACTTGCTTATTCATAACATTTAGATGTTTACAAGGTTTTGGTGCGGGTTCGGTTTTTTTGCTCCTTGGGCTATGAAGAACTTACTGGCGTTCCCCGACTCCCTGACATGAGTGTAAGGCTCAAACTGTACAATATTGAGTTCGTCATCAATCTTGTTTGAACTGAATTGAAGAATAATACATGCCAGTGCTGGAGATTAATCGGGTTACCAATGACAAAAGGAAAGAGAGCCCCTGTGGGTGACTTATCCAATCTTTGATCGCTCCAGAAACCCTACTCAAAATCACCATACAAACCAGAAAGGATTCCTTCCAACCTAATATAGCATACGACCCCCTCAAATATCCCAATCACAGTCGCACAATCTCAATGCTGTCCCTAGCAGAGCCATCCTTCGAGGTCCGGCTCGCAGGTGACGAGGGACCCTCCCAACTCTCCAAGTCACAACCACTTGGGCTTCTTCCACCAAAAAACCTATTCTTGTGGGAGACTATACCGCCACTCCCGGATCTCCGCCTATCCACAGCTCCACCAATCACAAGGTTCCTATAAACACCGCTGTCCCTACAAGCAGACCTAGCAAGCTCATCACGGCTCTCCTGCCCCTCCTCCTAAACCCGCGTGAGCTGGATAGAGGGAGTATTCCGGTGACTACCCCCAAACACATCTCCCGAGTCGTCACTTGAGGCTAAATCCTTCACCCCGAGACTGAAGTCCACCTCTTTTGTGGAACACCGAGAGGTACTCCTGCCCAGGCTGGCTCGGGGCCCGGATGTCAGGATTCCGTTGGGTTCAGCTGGTGGGGCAAAGGTCTTGTACTCTCCACCAGGCCGCTCGGGCCTTCTTCTCGATCTAGGGTGGATTGTTGGATTTGATCTGTGTTGACTGATTGCAAGAAGACTGGGGATGTCTACTTCAGGCCGGGCCAGGGCATGTTTGGCGATTCAATGCCAAAGTCTGCGACACTGACCGCTAAAGCACATAAAAATTTATTAGGGCGCTGGAGTCGCACTAGCTCATACCGCAAGTTTTCTAGAGGGAGGAGTAAGCGAGTGATAACCCATGGATGCGGATTGCGCGGTTTAGAGAACACACAGATGTAGAGAAAAACAACGTGAAGTTGAACAGAGAGCATATCCGGTATATCACTACTCCAGGTTAGCTTGATACCACGATCCTTGGGTTCGAAATCCTGACCCCAATTCAGTGATAATCTTTCACTGGTGCCCCCGGTTCCCAGACTTGACAAAGACCAACAACCGTTCGCGGAGTCCCTCGATCTGCTCGAGAGAAGTGCCGTATTTGCAGAGAATTGGGATACCCTACACATCACCAGGAGCGGATCTGTCCGAGGCTCACAACCAAGGCACATAGTACCTCCGCGGGGGCGCCGGAGCGCATCATATTGAGAATTAACAGTGTATTCAACAAGGAGTTTGGGGCTTGCACAACATGCCCTTCCAACTTCTTGAATTCGGCGTATAACAGGGCGATTTCTTTAACGAAGAAAGTATCCACGGTTCCGGCGGCAGTGTTATAGATGTCCACTCGGTCACCTACATCAAACGGATGCTTCACGATAAAGAACATGATCGAAGCAAGATATCTTTGTGTCATAGCAGAGAATAGCCACTCAAGGGCAATTGTAGAACCTGACACCGAAGTCAGGACACCAGGGGAAACCGGGGTAGTTCTGTTTCCAAAGCCATTGGGGAGCCATCGAGTTACCAACAGTGGGCTTCGGTATCCATAATAAGAAGACAAGAATAACAGCGACTGTCACGAGAAACGTGAAGAAATGATCAAGCCTTCTGAGGATAGTATCCAGGGCACAGGGACAAAAGGCTTTGTCCGATCGGCGGGTGCCGGGCAACACCTCATAAAATCCCACCTGCCTGAACAATCACATCAGGACAATTATGACTCAAGAAAAGACTGGGTACCTGAAAGATTTTGAAAAAGGGTAAATTGTTGCTCACAAGGAAAATATCTAGCATGTTGTGATTTTGGTCAGCTCTTGGATGGTCCCAAAAGCATTTGCCTAGGTGTCTTCATTTCATCCCATGTCAAGAGGGGGTTAATGTAAAAATGCTACCACTTTGCGGAAGAACAAAATTATCAATACTAGAATCTGTGAATGTCCGTTTAGAGGGTCTGAGAGGACATGTTGGGAGTTACATTCTGGATTGTGCAATGGGGTTGCACCACATACCTCAGACAAGACAATTAAGTGAGCTAGGCCTGTAGTTATTATTAAGAACTAGAAAGTTAGACAAAGCACATCTATATGGGTGAATATGGTATCAAGAGGTTAGGAGGGGTGAAGCGGTATAAGTGGTAGAAAAAGATAATTTGGAGGAGTGATAATTAGTGAGGAGATAATGGTTGTAACAGGCCTGAATGAACTGTTATACAATAGAGCCAATGAAGTACGATGGAATTCCTTATGTGTTTAAGGGAGAGCTGCTGAGAGGTGAAGAAAAAGAAGGTACAACAGAATGGTTTAAAAAGCAAAGGGGGGCAAAATAATTACGGTTCAAGCAAGAGGATTCATTATCTAAGTATGTGTAGGAAGTCCTATCTCTTGGGAGATCTGGAAGGCGAGTTTTATACACTGGATATCATTCTACCAGGAGCTGAGACTAAGGCAACCAGTATAACAAAGATTATCAGCGAGTCTACAACTACTGGGGTCCAATAATGATGCAGTAGTGAAGTGGGGGGACCCAATAGGGAGATGGATCCAAAGGTTGAAACTGACCAAAATAACTCTAAGTATAATTCACATTAGCTGAAGGTAAAAATAAAGCATCATATGGTAAAACTTAATATCGTTAAGCTGCAGCAGCACTCATTTGAAGTTATGCTCAAGAGGATAGCTCGTTATCAGCAACATATACTGTTTGTATTTACTTTAAAAGAATTATAAAGCCAATGACACTTATCTATACTGCAACGATTAATAAGCACCTTTGACCACTCAGTATGCATCTGACACATGATCTTACAGCAATTAACTTCTGAGTCTGTCCATTTCTGGAGGGAGTTAAGTCTGTCAATTGGTCAGGTTTCAGCAATCCAACTCAATTGTGTCTATAGGGGAGGAAAACCAGGCAGATCGCTATCTTCTCAGAGACCAATTCACAATCCTACTCTGGAGTCATACCTAGTTATAAGACTCAGTAGCCCTATAGCACTTTTGTCTGTGCAAGCACTGCAGTCAATATAGTCTACTAGTAGAGAATGAAGTGGTAATTTGAACTGCCTCGGTCGTCCAATAAGTGTTTCTACTAAGGTAGCTAATTCGAGACTACACATGGGGAACCATTCAGATACCAACTTAATCGAGTTAAGGATGAACACCTCTATCGTCCAGTAATGTCCCTTCTTACTAGTATAGACCCTGAGTGAATATGGCTTGACAAGTCACTTTTTATACAAATATACCTTGTAACTTGAATACTCCTAACAGGCTATTCCAAATACCTTTCGAGCATGACATAGGGATATAGGACGCTTGGAGTACCTTCAGAGTACCTGCTGGTAGTAATACTACAAACTTACCAGGGTCGACGGTATCACACCACTATATATATCATGCAGTGATATTGCACACCTTTTGACTGTACATTATATCCCTTCTTGTATTAGTGCCTTCACAAGAAAGATTTTGCAATCATCCTGTCAACTGCAATAGTTTACTATAATGACTCAAACTGCAAATCCAATGGCGGGACAGAACTGTTAGGGTTGCCAAATGTCTCAAATGACCTGGAGGTAACTAGAGGTGAGTTGAGCGTTACATGTAAGCTTGGAGTAGGGTAACTTGATATAGCTCTTTCCAGCCATTCATGATCCACTAGGGTAACTTGAGCTCATCATGGCCCAAGTTGCACTGCAAGTCTACTTTACTCCATTTTAGGTCTACCCGTCGGTACAGGTTATATCTCTATATGTTTGTTCACGATGGTGTCGACAATTCTCCAACTTACACAAATAGTGGTGGTTTAGAGGCTACTAGACCACTTACCTTGATATCTTTGAATCTCTTAGTTATCCTCTCTGGGTGGTTACCCAGTCTGGCTATGGGCGGGTATTAGCCTGCCTAAGAGGGTTAACCTACATAACCTTGGCTTGGTGTAAATTTAGGCAAGTAGGTTACCTTACCTAAGTATCCATCAGTATTATGAGGCCTAGCTGTATTAGTCTAGTTGGTACTGCTTACAATAGTCAAGTCTGATAAGCCTAACTGCACCTGCTAGGGCTAATAAATGGTTGATTGTTATATGAGTGGTTTCAAGTATCAGTTGACACTTAGTTTGTTTTATGATTTGTTACAAGTATAATTTCATACTTAGTTTATCACATATTGGGTTTCATGTATCAGGATGATACTCAATATATTTGATATTAGGTTAAAAAGTATCTACGGATACTGGAAACATTTTATATTATGTTGCAAGAGTTAGTTAGCCTCCTAGATTGTTTCTTTTATTTATGAGGTAAGGGATAAGCCAGAGAGTGTATTTAAAGAATGCTACCCTTCAGGACTAACAACAGGCAGACTTCGACTGACTGAGTTTCAATATCCATGCTTGAGCAGTTAGTCATTTTGAGTTAGAAGGAAACGACTTTAAGGAAATATAGTACTTGACTAGGTCGATGATAAGGTAATAGACCGCTGTTTAATAACTTATCGAGATCTATAATTGTAAAACTGACTAGAACTAGGGGATAGTTTTGGTACTGAGTTACAATTGTTATAGCTTCCAGAGGCAGATTCCAATTGTGGCCTGACACACCCTAGAAACTCTTGCATATACTTAACTTCAACAAGTGTTAAGTATAAGTAGGAAGAGGTTAGTAAACCTCAGGCTTGCAAATAGGTAGCACAGGGTAAGTGACCAACTTGAGAATAGGTAAGGTAAGTAGATGAGACGAGTAGAGCTTATAAAGAAGGTAAGCAATCTCAGCAACTAAGGACATTGATCTAAGCCAGCCGGCCTCTGTGTGGATGAAGCAGGCTGAAAGTTATCATGAGACCTAGCAGAGCGAATACATCAGGTACCTTCAAAGAGGTAGGCAAGGGCGAAAAGAGAACGCAAGGAGAGTTTCCAGGCATGCTAAAACTATTGGAGGGGAAACAAACTCTGATTAACCCTCAAGGACAATCCCAGCAGCTCAGACAGCAAAGAGAGCTCAATGAGCTCTATTGATTCCGACAAGATATCGTATTCAGGACTTGGTAATGTGCTAGTGGCTAAATAGGTATCACCAGCAAGCAGGGCATTGCTTTGTATCAAGGTCCTACACCATGGAAATATAGCAGTGAAGGAGAAGGCCTTTAACCAGAAGCGTTCATTTGTAAGTAAGAGTCAGTCCATTAATACATACGGCAACATAGAGTCTACTTTACTGCAAACTTAGCAGAAAACTATTGGATACTTTATACAGAAGTGAGAGCTCAGGAAGCTGCTTTCCAGGCATGAGAAAACCATGGTGAAGCCTTAACCAGGGATCTGTAGAATCACTAGTAAAGAGAATCATTCCAATCATCTACAGAGAATGATTATCTTTACAAATGATTCCACACGATTGAGCAAGTTAAGAATAACAAGACTTAGTGCATCCCAGCTGTTGCTACATATCGGTTGTTTTAAAGATCATGATTACCTTGAGCCACATTTTTCGAACAATCCTACAACAAGTCAATCTTCCAATACATGCATAGTAGGCTGTGGTGTTATGTCGAAATATTGTGAGATTCTAGCAAAGCTATCCAGACTACAATAGCTGATGCACATATGCGTTGAAGCAATCATCTACAATACTAAAGCCTGTGTAGAGGATTACCAGAAGGATCAATAAAAGGAAGACATAACTAAGAAGGACAACAAGTCATGAGGGAAGAAAAGGGTTCAAATAAAAATCATCCTCCGTATCCTCTACCAACCCAGCGATTGAAATCTCAATACTAGGAAAAATCATCACCACTTTCGTTACGACTCAACCTCACCCGTTGGCCATGCTAGGGGGTGGGGATTTGTCTTAATGATTCCCTCCTCTCAATGCTCATTAGGGTCTACCCCTCAGAGTTTCCTCTCTCCTCTTCTGCCGTCTTTGTTGATGGTTCCTCTTGTTCCCAACTTTTGTTTTGCCTCACTTAGCTTTTTGCTCTGCCTTGCTTAACATTTGCAGGGTCGAGAATTTCCTCTGACTTCCCTATACGGCTGAGAGACAGGGTTGCAGTAGGGGGGAACATTCTCCAGGCCTATAGTTGCTTTGGCACTGTGATGGTCGATTCCACCACTCTCACTATGATTACAACTGCCTAAATGCCTACGTACATGATTCCGTTGGTCGTTGGGTCTACCCCTCCTCAATCCTCTCCTCCTAACGGTTGATCGCCTCGCACACTACTGCTCACCCAGCTGGCACCTTATTGCCCCCCCTAAGCTGGTACCTTACTACCACCCCCAGGCTGAAACTCCTTCCTCTGGACCCAGCACTCGGCCCTGCCACAATCTGGCCTCGCTTCTTTAGGTTCCTCTTCTGAGGCGGACCCTTCCCACACTCGGTGCCGCGCAATATGCCCCCTGGAATGTCTTCCTACTTTGTGCCCTTGCCGGCTTATCATGGGAGCTGGAACTATGTGCGTCTGGTACCTAGGCCTTTGGTTTGATTTCGGTCTTAGGTGTGGAGGTTTTCTTCTTTTGTGTTTTCTTTTGTTGTATTTGGTTGGTTCACTGTTCGGGCTTGGAGTTGTTTTGATGTTGGTTTTGTTGGCTTTCTGGTTGTGATTACTATGTGGCGGCTTATTAGGATGGTTTTTTACACCAGTTGGGTCAGGCTTCCGTTACGGTTTTTCGATTGCTTTCCAGGGTCAGGGCACGGGAGGAGGTTTATTTACTGCCCTAGCTAGCGCTGAATGTAGATTCTGTACCTTGAACATGAATAAAAACTGAATAAAATAAAATAAAAAAAAAAAAACAAAAAAAGGCTTCAAATAAAACTAAGACTACTAGAGAAAAGGGAACATGCTTTACTGGTAGCGGTAAATGACCGATGTTAAAGCATTGTCCAATCAAAATCGACTAAGGCAACGGAAAGACACTCCTGAAGGAAACATCCAAGAATAAAGTTGAAGAAGTCAGTAGTGAAGAGGAAGACTATGTCAATACTCAGGAAGTTGAGATCAAAACATTAGTGCCTAATACTCAACCCAAAGGTGACAAGATGTACACACTATTGGATGGAATGATCTTGATTAACAAAAAACAAGATTGAGACCAATTTGAGACAGGCACCATAGGAGCCGACCTATTAAGCACTACATTTAGCACTATACATGGAATACCATCTACCATGATAGCAACTCCAGCAACTATTCATATGAGGATAAAAGGGTCACGATCAGAATCTCAGAAATAATGTGATATCAGCTTAGAGATTGGCAAGATGACTACTACACACAATAGAATAATTGTGGTTAACTTACCAAAGTATTGTGCCTTGATTATAATACCATTCCTATCAACAAATAGAGCTTTAGTCAAATGTGGGAAGACGTAAATTCACATCCTTGACCATCAAATTTGGATGAACTGCATACAAACAAGTGGCAGAATTCGAGCAGCTGTGACGAGTCCAGAAGAGAAAATAGAACAATACCCTAATGTATTCCCTAACCAATTCCAGTGAGGTTACCACCTTGCAGGAAGATCAACCAGCGATTTGGATATAAGGGTCTACAGAATCTGAAGACAATGACAATGTATACAGAGCTGAAGAAGTAGGAGTCTAGACTCCAAGCATTGCAGGACTACAAACAGAGGGAAGGAGTTATTGAACGAGCAGAGATGACAGGAGAAGCAAGTTTGTTTATGTCTGTGAAAAGGAAAACTGATAGCAGGATCAGATGTCTAGTGAACCTTACAATGAAAAATGATACTAATCAAAAGGATGATGAACCTATGCTAAAAGGAGGAGATTACTCAATGGATTAGGAAGAGTGTGATACAGGAGTAAGATCGACAAAAACAAATTTTATTTCTAAACGAAGAGCTAATATTGACAATGTCTAATACAACTGTTACAAAACAGCATTTAGAGGGTTCGGCAGTAAGGTGATATTACAAGGAAATCAGAATCCAGTAACAATAGTTATCAGAATGATATCAGACCTACGAGGCCACTACTTGTCATAATTTGATTAGGCATATATCAATGATATGCTTATATTATGCTAACGGAGTCTGACCATTTGCAACATATAAACGCACTTTGTAACTTGTTAGACAAAGTGCAGTTCTATGCAAGCAGGAAAGAGGCATACCTCTCTGCAACAGAATTACCAGTATTAGGCCACTTCATTGATGGCAATGGGCTAAGAGCATTCCGGTTACAGATTAGGGGGATAGAGGTATGGGAAACATATAAGAATACGACGCAACTTCAGGAGTCCCTAGGATTGGTAAACTACTAACAAAAGCTAATTCCTACCACTTATTGCCACTGTCATAGTACTTGTAACGGACCTTAGGGGAAATGAGGGATTCATTTGAACAAGAACACCAAATCAATTTATGGAGAATCTGCAGGACATCGCCAAATAGAAGTATGTCGGCATACCAATCGACCATACCTCATAATAAAAGAGAAGGTACATGACTAATATATCTGACTTGGCGTTAGGCGATTGAATTGAGCAAGGCTACATACATTCAACAGTGGATCAGCAAGAAAAATATACCTTCTTAGACACAAGATATCTGCCTATGGACGGATTTTTTCCATATTCCTTGTATTGTGCATTTCCCTCTTCAGTAACTGGGCCTTTTGATTCACGTAAGTCTTTTGCATTCCACAGTGGCTTTTCTATCCTTGCCCTCTCAAATACTCTGATGCACACCTATTTCATCCTCATACCACCTAAACTAGCTCTTCATATCACCTTTCTATTCCCAGTCCTGACAGCAGATCATTGTGTTCCTGTGTTAGATATCTTGAATTTTTGCTTGTACAAGAACTAAATTAGTCTGTTGATATCTATTATCTCCAAATATTATGCTAGGCACTTAGAGGCGACAATGTGGGAACCCCAGATTTCGAGGTGTCCTTATATTATGCACTGCCATCGTTTTCATGTGAAGTTGTTATTTCAACCATCTTCCTTATTCCCCTCTGGTTTTCTGAATGGCTGCGTAAAGCAAATAATTGAGGTAAAGTGTGTATTGGGAGTCATCTTAGAGCTGCCATGCCATAGGGGCATCTTGACTAGTAACTCGATTGACCTTATTACGATCTGGCTTTATGGGATACAATTAAACAAATCCTGTGTGAGACTTGTTATTTTTAAGTTTGATTTTAGTTTTAACAGTTTAGGAGATTGTCCGGTAAGAGATTGTTTTCGATTAACCAAACCTTGCCAGACCACAATGTATCTAGATTTTAGCTTTTTATTTGCAGACAAAACTTGTATTTAGAATTATTTAATATATTACATTAAAAGTGTACAGATCAATTTTCTGATTGACTATCTATTATCCCCCGCGGACAGGAACTACATGAGCTCCTCGAATCGTTTTCTGTTAGATACCCATCCCTAGTCTGCAGGACAGGGCAAACTATATCTCATAACTGCAACAGGTAATGTTTGGTATAGATGGCCTTACCGTTCTTCAGGTCGGTTTGCCCTAAGTCGGCTAATGGACCACTGAGCCTTCTCCCTTCTAGCCCTTACGACTAGTCATTAACGATACGTCACTTATACGCCTTTCAGTCGCTGAGTATGGACGGACGTTTGTAATAAGAACAAAGTAGGATTTAAACAAATTTATAAGAAACAATATAGGAAGTAACTTTGGTGGTTGTGTGAAGCGCTAGCTATCTGTATCATTTTTTATTTTTTATTTATTATTTTTTTTCTTATTTTTTTATATCATGTATTGCTAGTTAAGGTACAAGAACTCGCATGCATCACGAGATATGGCGTAAAGAAAACCTTAAATCCAAAGTGAACAAACAAAGGAAAGCACACCGACAAAGCTCCTACAGATGCCTTGCATAAGACACGTCACCACATACAGTTTATCAGAATGTAAATGAAACAAACCAAGACCCGAGTGCCAACTTGTAAGACAAAAGGAAGCACAACCACAAACACCCAGGCAGACCCAAGCAAATGAAAATTTAAGCTAAAGCGGCCGAGGCGGAGAGGAAGAATGAAGGAGAGGAGCCACGGAGGAGGAAGGGGAAGAGGTGAAGATCATAGGGGAGAGGGAGCTGCGCCCAGGGCAGGCATAATGGGGGGGAAGGCGCTGCCCCTCTCGTGGATAAAGCGACCGAGGGCAAGGTGGAGCGGGAGCGAGTACCTCAGAGGGGCCTCCGTCCTAAGGTCGGTAACACCTAGGAGGTGGCGTGACCGTTCAAGGGCCGTTGAGGGACAGCGTAGGATGGCGTAGCTGAAAGTCTCATCCTCCTCCCCACAACAGCGGCAGACGGTGGGAAGGCCAAAGGAAAACCAGGTGAGGTGGGCCGCAAGGTAGCTCTTGTGTGAGTGAATCTGATGCACGCGTCCGGCAATGAACCTCCCCAGGCCCATGAAGGGTTGAGGCTACAGGCGCCAGGGGAAACGACACCACACAGGAGAAGGAGCGGTCCTGAGCCTGTCATGCATAAGGAGATCATGGGCCTGCCATCGTAGAACACGGTAGGCAGAGGTCATGGCTGTTGCAGGCAGCAGGTGGGGAGGAAAGGATACTAGATCCGTCCTAATCTAGGGGGCAAAGGACAACGAGACCAAGAGTGGTAGTGCTAGATGAGCCAGAGAATGAATTGGGAGGTGTGTGCGTACCAGGGGTGAAGGGGGGGCCGTCCGCAAGCTAATGGGTATAACATTGTCGGGCAGACCCCTACACAGGTAGCGGAATGAATCTGGTGCACGAAATCGTAGGAACGAAGGGAAGTTAGGAGGAAGGCGAGGTGCAGTAGGATTTGCGCAGGGTGGGAAGGACACCAGCCGGAGGGCGGTCAGGCGTCCACAGTGCCTGGCCAAGGAGGCGACTGGGAGGATGCAGGTCTTTGCTGAGAGGATCGGGGTGGGAGTGGAACGGAAACAGTTGGTGACCCATCGCAGAACAGAAGGCCAAAAAACTTCTATTCAGTACAAAAGTGAGCGGGAGGGCACCAGAAGGTCTGCTCCATAGAGGAGGATAGGTAACAGAATGGAGACGGCCAACCTGTGGCACAAATGGTGGGAGAGGCTAGACCCTGGGGGTGACAGGCGCAGAACAGTGGAAAAAGCACCCAGGGCAAGAGAGAGGCAGCGGGAAAAATGAGCGTAAGTGGAACGAGAAGCGGTAAACAGTTACCCATCCAAGGGACCTGGGAGTGCGGCGAAAACAACAGCGAATCAATAGCAATGGGAGATGAATCAAGTGCCCCACGCTGTAGTGGAGTTCTCCAATGTATCAGCTCAGTCTTGGGGACCGAGAAGGACACATGACGAACGGAGGCCTTACGCTTCGGACGGGAGTAAATGAGCTGTAGGGAGCGAACATTGCCCCGTTAAGAAGGAGACGCCACAGTGTTGGCAAAATCATCAATATAGGAAAGCATAAGCCCCCTAGGGACCGAAAAATGCAAAGAAGAAACTTAAATAATAAACAACAAAGGAGATATAGGGACGGCTGAGGGGTGCCGACAGAAACTGGGGAAAAGGTACTCGGAGAACCTTGAAATAGCAAGGAGCAGGTGCGACCTGTGAGGAAAGACCTAACCCAGGCCACAAGGTAGTGATTGACCCACTTTCTCTTGAGGGACTCGGCCAAAGCAGATGAGTCGACATTGTCAAAGCCACCCTTAATATCATGGAAGAGGGTGGAGACCTTGAGGCGTGGACGTTGAAAGGAGCAGACAGTGTGAACCAAAGAAGCACAGGCGTCAAAGGAGGAGAGATCAGGAAGATAGCCACATTGGTTAGGACTCGGGAGCCCAACGGCAGTGGCGATGGGCACCAGGAGGGAGGCGACAACCCTTTCCAAGATATTGGAAAGTGTCTGAAGAAGAACAATAATGCGAAAGGAAGAACGAGAATCATAAGAGTCTTTGCGGGGCTTATCAAGGATAACCCCATTTGGCTTTTTTAGAGAAGGATGGTGGAAGCCAAACTGCAGGAGCAGGCCGAGGAGATGGGTGAGAATCAAGGGGTTAACAGCGTGTACCTTCTTCCAGACAGAATACGGGATGGTGTCTGGGACAGGGGCGGAGAAGGTGGATGAGCGAGCCAGTTTGGAAGCCACTTCCTCAGTTGTGAGGTGGGGGCAGTCCCCATATGGGCGCAGAATGCAGGGGAGGGAAATAAAAGGGATACGAGGGAAAAAGTGGTCAAGGAGGGCCTGGTTCATACCCTTTGGGGTATCGGCCACATGGGAGGGAGGGGAAACGAGGGGTGGGGCGGCTAAGGGCCAGCCTTTTATTGGTCCAAAAAGTGCTGGGAGTGGTTGAGATGATGAGGTCAAACCAGTGGGCCCTCTTTGCAGCCTTAATCGCCTTAAAGTACCCACGCTTGAAGAGGCGGGCAGCTTCTTGCGCACCAGGCAGGCGGTTAGGGCGTCTAGCCATACGTGAGGCAGACTGGAACTCAGGTCGCAGAGTAGAGAGTAGAGGAGACCACCAGGGTTTAGCGGGGAGTGAGGGGCGGGACAGGTGGGTGTGCTACTTAAGGAGAGAATTGAGGCGGGTAGTGTGACGGTCAAACCAGGTAATTAGGGAGGAGGCCGGCCTGACAGAGGGGGCCTTAGGGACAGAAAACACTTAAGCTCTTACTCCAGTGCGGGCCACTCTTTCTAAGCCCAGTTAGCGGCCGGAGCTGGAGTGGATGCCGAAGGGTGAGACAAGGTGATGGAGCTAGGGACATAATCAGAACCAGTGGAGGGAAGGGTAGTATCCCATAGTTGGAAATAGGGGGCAAGAGCAGGGGAAACAAATGCAAGGTCGTTAACACTAGGGCGGGAAGAGCCACCCAAAGGGAAGCGAGTGAAGATACCAGGAGTGTTTAGGAGTGAAAAACCCTAGGCAGAGGCCCTGTCAGCATACGGGGATGAGGTTGCAAGCTCCTGATGAGAGAAGTCGCGCAGGGGGTTTGCAGCAGGAAGGTGAACATTGATATCTCCCAGGGTTAAGCCAGGAATATCAACAGAGGGAAATACAACAGAGGGAGGAACAGTGCGACGAGAAGAAGAAGGAGAAAACCAGGTACCTTTGGAATTCAAGAAGCAAAAACGAGGAAAGGAAAACCCAAAGGCAGTATTGCACAGGAAAAAATCCAAGCTCATGACATCCCGCCTACCACAAAACACAGGAAGAATAATACAGGACTTGAGCAAGGGAGCAGAAACATAAAAAGCCACCCTAGGGGAACTAGAAAACAAAGCGGGCGGGTGAAAGGAAGAAAACCCAAGAAAGGTAGGAAGGCGGCCCATGTAAACAGGAGGATCCGGTAAACAAACAACAAAGGAGGGAGCGATAAGCCCGCAAAGGAATTAAACAAGGAAAGAAACATATCCCATCTCCCAAGGCTGTTGTGTTGGACAAAGGTCTGGAGTGAGTGCAGTGGAGGGGTGGGGGAGGAAGAGTGGAGGCGAGACATTAGCGGGCAGAGCCCGACCCATGATGTGAGGAAGGAGTAGGGGAGGAGGCACACCTTGGTGGGGAAGAGGTGCACGAAGGGGGTGGGAGTTCTTGCTGAAGGCTGGACAGGAGGTTCCTAGAAGACCTACCAGGCCTAGGGGTTTCTGGATCAAAGGGGGGTGTAAGAGAGGGGGTGGCTGGGAGGATAGAAGTGCTGGGGGCCGGGTGCAGAGGTTGCCCAGGGGGGAAACCACCATCCCCAGAAAGGTCCATAGCGTGATGCGGAGGAGGTGAACCTGGGCGGGACACAGCAGCGTGGGCAGGATGCGGGGGAGGAGAAGGGCGGTCAGGACAGTCGCGATACCTGGCAGAGTAGTAGCCACCACAGTTGGTGCATCTGGCGGGGGAAGAGACACTACAGGTAAGAACTGGTTTCAGATTGCCACCCTTGGGGCAGGATGGGTTGGGGCAGCGGTGCTCAGCTCTAGTGTGGTAGAGTGAGCATATTGGGCAGATAGGGTGATCAACTTTGCACCATGATCTGACATTGCCAAACTTCCAACAGTGCAGCATTGGGTGAAGGCATTGCAGTAAAAGGCACTTTCAGAACCGCGGTTCTGAGAGAAAAGGGGAACGGAAGGGACCAAACGATCTAGGTCCTTGGAGTCAGCTGTAACAATGAGTGTCGTTGAGAACCTGCCCAACCTGGAATCTTTGTACGGGTTGAGAAAGTGAGCCGAGAGGATTGAAACCACGGTTGAATTTCTAATAGAAGTGGAGAGGCTAGCGAAGAGGTCTTCATCGTTATCAGGGAGGTAGACCAAGGGGACTGAGTGGATGGCCACCTTTGTGGCGTTGGGAGCAGGGCGGAAGGAAAGCCAGGGGTTTTCTCAAACTGGGAAGGATGGCTTTGAGCGCAGAGAAAGAGCATTAAAGTAGGCAGCATCGGAAAGGGCAGGGACTGAGAGATCACGGCCAAGGAGAGAAACAGTGCCGCGGTCAGTAACAGTGGCAGTAAAGGAGCGGGAAAGAGAGCAGTTGCCCTCATCCAGGACAGAGGCAGCGAGGTCAGGCAGTAAACCATCAAGAGCAAGCGCATCAGATCTAAAACCTGGTTAAGTGTGGGAAGCATAGAACCGACATGAGGAGGCGGGGAGGGGAGGGGGTGTTTTGACTTTCGAGGGGGAAGAAGACGTAGTGGCCTAGGCCACTTGGGCAGCAGAAGGGCCAGCACTAGCTGCGGTAGGCTTGCCATTGCTTTTGCTCCCATCAACCCTGCCAACAACCACCTTGTGGGAGCCGACAGCAAGCGCGTCAGAAAACAGGGGACGAGATGGGGTAAAACCATGAATGACAAGTGGGGAGTTAGAGGAGGGGGATGGGGAAGTCTGGGG
>QFET01002135.1:0-39526 GCA_003316355.1 Tuber calosporum
GTGCCTGAGGCTGGGGTGCGCCAGCACGAAAAACCCAGGTCGCCCTGGAGGGCCGGGGGGGCCACAGACTGAGGACGAAACGGGTGGATCAGGAGGAGGGTTGATGGAACACCGAGGGTGGGTGACCCTATGTGACAGGTCACGAAGGGAGGAGTGAAGGGAAGGAGGTCTGAGTGCAGGGTGTCAACCTCATTCTGAGAAGGGGCAGGTGCAGACGGAGTACAGTCGCGGATGAGTAAGGTGAGTTGGTCCAACCTGGTGTTGACTGCAAAGAGACTATGCAAGGCGGAACAGATGAGAGGAAGAAGAAAGGTTTCCGCAGTAGAGAAGTCATACAGGTCTTCAGTGGAGAGGGAGGGACAAGTCCTTCAAGCCAGCTACTGGCCGAGAGGGTTTCCAGGACAAAACAAGAGATAAACGAGGAGTTGACCAGGAGGGTGGGATGAGGAGAATCCTTGCGCTGAAGGGGGTGCGAGTACTGAACAGAAGAGGGGCGAGAAGGCTCCATGGCCTACGCCTAGGGACGCGAAGCCTAAGCGAGGGCAGGAATGAGCGGATCATGAAGTTAAATGAGTTAACCAAGGTGTAGTAAGTGTAGGGGTAGCAAAATAGGGGAAGCGGCGCGTGGCTAGCTATCTGTATCTACATTTTTTTTTCTTTTTTTTTTTTTTTTTTTAATCATGTATTGCTAGTTAAGGTACAAGAACTCGCTTGCATCAACTTTGCACCGGTGGCCGACATGGCCGAACTTCCAGCAGATGAAGCATTGGGTAAA
This sequence comes from Tuber calosporum, assembly GCA_003316355.1. Classification (NCBI taxonomy): domain Eukaryota; kingdom Fungi; phylum Ascomycota; class Pezizomycetes; order Pezizales; family Tuberaceae; genus Tuber; species Tuber calosporum. Next base: position 776 of record QFET01002135.1, read on the forward strand.
GGCATAGGAGGAAAAGGCCCTTCCAGACCTGCGGTTTTGCAAGAAGAGGGGAACGGAAGGGACCAAACAAGCCAGGTCCTTGGGGTCAGCTGATACAAGGAGTGACGTTGAGAACTTGCCCAACCTGGAATCTTTTCCGGGTTGCGAAAGCGAGCCGAGAGGATTGAAACCACAGTCGAGGGTCTAATAGAAGTGGAGAGGCTAGCGAAGAGGTCTTCATCTTTATCAGGGAGGTAGACCAAGGGGACAGAGTGGATGGCCACCAGTGTGGCATTGGGAGCAGGGCGGAAGGGAAGCTAGGGGTTTTCTCCAACTGGGGAGGATTGGTTTAAGCGCAGGGAAAGTGCATCAAAGTAGGGAGCATATGAAAGGGCAGGGACTGAGAGGTTGCGGCCAAGGAGCGAAACAGTGCAGCGGTCATTAACAGTAGCAGTAAAGGAGTGGGGGAAAGAGCAGTTGGCCTCATCATGGATAGAGCCAGCGAGGCCAGGCAGTAAACCAGCAAGAGCAAGCGCATCAGATCTAAAACCTGGTGAAGTGCGGGGAGCATAGAACCGACATGAGGAGGCGGAGAGGGGAGGGGGTGTTTTAACTTTGGGGGGGGAAGGAGACGTTGTGGCCTGGGCCACTTGAGCAGCAGAAGGGCCAGCACTAGCTGCGGCAGCCTTGCCCTTGCTTTTCCTCCCACCAACCCGGCCAACAACCACCTGGTGGGAGCAGAGCGCAACCGCTTCAGAAAACTGAGGACGAGATGGGTCAAAACCATGTATGACAAATGGGGGGTTAGAGGATGGGGCTGGGGCTGTCTGTGGAGGGGGGACGGGTGCCTGTGGCTGGAGTGGCCAGCCCGAAACCCAGGTCACCGTGGTGGGCCGGGCGGGCCACGGACTGAGGACGAAACGGGGGGAGCAGGAGGAGGGGCGATGGCAGACAGAGGGTGGGTGACCCTATGTGACAGGTCACAACGAGAGAATAGAAGGTGAGTGAAGTCTGAGCGCAGGGTGTCAACCCCATTCTGGGGAGAGGCAGGTGCAGCCGGAGCTCGGTCACGGATGAGTGTGTTGAGTTCATCTAACCTGGTGTTGACCGCACCGAGGCCGTTCAAGGCGGAACAGATGAGAGGAAGAAGAAAGGTTTCTGTAGTAGAGAGGTCATACAGGTCTTCAGTGGAGAGGGTGGGGGACTTACCCTTCACGCCAGCTAATGGCAGAAAGGGTTTCCTGGAGAAAAGAAGAGATAAACGAGGAGTTGACCGGGAGGGTGGGGTGAGAAGACTGCTCAGGCGAAAGGCCGTTGGAGGACGGAACCGAAGTGGGGCAAAAAGGCTCCATGGCCTACGCCGAGGGAAGTGAAGCCTATGCAAGGGCATGAAAGACGGGATCCTGAAGTTAAATGACTTAACCGAGGTGTAGAAAGTGTAGGGGCAGGCTAAAGGTGGAAGCGGAGCGTGTCTCTCCATCCGTGTTTGTGATCCTTCTTATATAGGCTCTCTTTCCGCGACCGTACCCTGGTGACTTTACTATGAGTCACCTTATTACTAAGACTGCTGAGTCAGTCATAATATAACTAACATGCTATGACTAATAGCTAGAGTCATAGTATAAATCGCCATAATATCCAATTCTCATAAAAGATGATGCGCGCTAATCATGTCACATGCGTGAAACTCCAGACTCATACTTTTAAGTTATGTGCGAAAGTCATAACATCATTTTACCTCCCAATCGTGAGTCATGAAACCTAAATATAAATCAATCCAACAAAATATCATAATCATAAATGATCCCCTCAAATTGTGAGTCATGTGAAATATTCCATATTGCTAAGTCAGGATATGTGACATAGTCCCCCTATGCATTATCTGCATGTATCTGCTATTTGAAACTTGCAGACTCATATAGTTCCACTAGTGATCTAAAGTCTCCTGCTATTGATTTCATTAAACAAAGGAACCAATCCCTGCAGAACATTACCTTCAGCTTCCCTGCTAACAATTCTAAACTTAAAAAGTCCTAACAACGACCGCAGTGATCCCTAGTAGAGATTCTCACAACTGTCCTGTTTACTCAAGTTCATTCATACCCATGGGTTTCTTAGTGGAGCATTACTAAAGGTCTATGCTCCAGTACAACCGAATTGATAAATCAGAAATATATCTGCCTCTTGAAAGTCTTGACCCAAATCTCTAGTTGCATATAGGACTCTACTGGAAGAAAATCCTAGCTTTGCATACACGGTAGGTAGCTGTCATTGATCCATTACAGTGTCCTTGATATAATGCTTAATATACTTACTTATATCAGAAAAAGGAATTCTGAAGAGTCTGCTAACATTAAGAAGTGTATTGGTATACTTTACGCACCCTCAAAGAGCTTGCAGAGGTAGTGGGCAGCTTGTGGGTGCCAACAGCTCTGGTATAACATTTCCTATTCTAATCACATCTTCTACCTTCGCAATTGTGTCCATTGTATGCAATCTCATGCCCATGGCATGGTAGAGGCCCAATTGCGAACAGAGGAGCCGTTTTGATGCTTAAACTTTGTTAAACCTACCATTGTCTTTTTTGACTTATTCTTCATATACCAGCCTGCAGATATTAGAGGAATAGATCGAACAAGACCCAAATAGTTGAAGGAGAGACTTCAATTGAGTGCTGTAGTTGATCTGGATAATGTTGTTATCCTTTCCCACTGTATTATATATGCCCTCTAATCCATCCTGGAAGACCCTTCTGCGATTTCAAGTTTGTCCTGTATGGCAACTGTCATGCTGCAGACTTCTTTGGCTGTATGATGTTTGATCTGTTACCTCACCTCTAGATCCTGACATGTAGTATGAATGTGGGTAGTGCACAATGTGCTCAACTCTAGAAATATATATTGAGTCTAGTGAAATATCTGGAGATATCTATTCATGTAACAGAGTATCTCTTGTGTATGACAGTGATGATTGGCTATCAGACTAGAATCAAGAAATACAATGATACATTACAAGGAATGTCAGAATGGGAGTTGCTGAGAACTATAAGGATAGTCAAGCGGCGAGGCTGAGACTGTAGACATACAATGGCCAAGGTTTCTGACATCTTTCCCTGACATTGTGTGAATTTGCTGGTAGGCTTGTTTTGCTTGACTAAAGTAGAAATGTTGGAGTAGTGCTTTCCAAATGTCATCAAATGCCTAATGCAAATGATACTTTTTCAGGAACTATTTTATTCATTCTATCAGATGCCTAAATAGAGTATAATAGAAGTTATATAAAGGGATCCACTGATGTAGGACCGCAGGGTCTGCATAATTGAATATAAAGAACATGTTACGGCCTATATTTACCCCAATTTGGAGAAAATATTCTGTGAGATTAGAACTTCCTCTCTGCTGGTTACCAAATACTGTGTTATATAAGCTGTAGTTGTAACCGGTATTGGTTAATATTGTTAAGCCTGACAAGGCTAACTGATACTAGCAGAACTAGTATGGGGTTAGTTTGTTTTGTATTTTGCTGGAAGTATTGTTGATACTTATTTTGTTTTATGATTGGTTTCAAGTATTGTTTAATACTTAGTTTATTTTATATTAGGTTTCATGTATAAGGCTGACATAGAATATGTTTCATGTTTTATTTCATGTAACGGGATAATACATATTTTTATGTAGTACCGTTTAGTAGCATGAGGCATTTGTATTATTAGAAGACTTTACGACCGGGCCTAGGTTATATCAGTTGATTGGAAATCAACTGGAAGCATATGAAAAGCTTAGGAAAAAGCCAGATCAAGTATTTAAGACTGGCCCTCTTGTGCTTAGACAGGGTAGACTTCGACAAACACAGTTTTCAATATACTTAGTTGAGCAGTTACAGCTTATCTGTTCGCACGATACGACTGTAATTATGTCTAGTACTTAGCTAAGATGGCAAGATATTAATCGACGGCTGTTAAATGACGTATCATGATCTCTGGTAGTAACATTCACTTGAAGTCCGAACAGTTTGGGATCCGAGTTACTATTGTTATACCTTACCAAGATGCATCCCTCTTGCTGCCTAATACATCCTGACAGGAGTTACATTTTTTTAACTTTAACAGTAGTTGAGTTAGAAGCAGGCAGAGGTTAGGAAACCTCAGGCTTGCAAGCAGTTGCCCAGGATAGGTGACGAGAGACTTCAAATAAGGTCAGATAAGCACATCTTATGACAGGAACTTACCAAAAATAAATGGCAGGCAGAGAATCAAAGGCGAACAATCAACGGCATCCAGTGTCAAAGTAGACGAAGAAGGAAGATAGTTATTAGGAGACCAAGCAAAGCTATTGGTAGCAGAATCGGCAAAAGAACTTGCACAGGAGAAAGCAAGTATTCCAGAACAGTTCCTTTGTACGCCAAAGGGATTGAAGGGAAAGCAAGCAGCAACATGCAAGGACTATCCAAGCACCAGAGACAGCTAAGAGAGGTCCGATATCCATAGTGATTCTGATGATAGGTTGAGTCCAGGACCTAGTATTGCGCCAGTGGCTAGAGAACCATCACCAGCAAGTACACCGAAACTTTGCATTACTGTTTCTATACCAAGGAAGTTCAGTGGTGAAGTAGATAAACTTAAGCTAGAGGTGTCGGATCTTTGGTACCAGTCAGTCCAGTTACACCTACGACTACATGAAGTCAACTCCAAGACTGACTGATCGGGTAACTATTGGATACTGTACACAGAAGGAAGTGCACAGTAAGCAGGTTTTTTAGGGGGCAGAAAACTATGGCCAAGACTTAACCAGAGATCAGCTTATTGTTTGGTCAAGAGAACGATTCCAGTAATCCAGACCGAAGGATGACCTTTACAAAAGCCTTCATGAGATTGAGCAAGTCAAGAGTGAGAAAACACAGCGCATCACGACGGTTGCTACAGACCTGTCGATATACCAATCACCATTCCCAGAAGACATCATTTCCAAATATGCTTCCAGCTATAGGTTCTTAAAATGTATGCTTACCAGGTTATGGCGAGATGTCGAAACTTGGTATTATTCTAGCGAAACAATACAGACCACGATAGCCTATGTAGAATGAGTCGATGCAATCCTCTACGATACAGGACCCTATGGAAAGGATAAGCAGAAGGATCGATAAAAGGAAGACAACTGCAAAAAGTAAAACAAACCACAAAGGAAGAAAAAGGAATCAAGTAAGACCAAGACTCCTAGAGAAAAAGGAGCATACTTTACCTGCGCTAGTAAAGGACATATGACAAAGGCTAGTCTCAACAAAAGCGACAAAGGCAATCGAAAGTCACCAAAGTAGGAGAAATCATCGAATGGAGATGAAGAAGCCAGCAACCAAGATGAAGTATATGTCAATGCACTAGAGGTCAATACCAATGCATGAGCACAGAACACGCTACACAAGGGTGATAAGAGTTACACAACACTGGAAGTACCAATCCTGATTAATCGCAAACAAGCGAGAATCCAATTTCATACAGGAATAATAGGAATAGACCTATGATGTGCAACTTTGGTCACTACACAAGCAATCCCATGAACCTAAATGGCAACTCCTGCAACCATTCATATGGCTATCAAAGGGTCACAATCTGAAACCCTGAAAGAATACAATGTCTGCATAGCAATTCAGAAGATGAATACTGCTGAAAATAGAATAATAGTGGGAAACATAGCCAAGTATAATGCCTTGATTGGAATACCATTCCTATCGTGAAACCAAGCAGCAGTCAAATATGCAAAGTAGACAATTCATTTTCCAGACTATAAGATATTGGTCAATTGCACACCAACATGTGGCAGAATTCGTGAAGCTGTGACAAGCACAGAAGAGATAATGGAAAAATACCCACAGGTATTTCCAGAGCTGATTCCTGAAAGGTTACCAGCATTAAGGATGATCAACCAGCGAATTATATTAAAGGATCTAGAGAATCAGAAGACGATGCTAAGATACTGAGTACCAGTGAAGTACGAGATTCGACTTCAGGCATAGTTGGACCAGAAACTGCAAGAATGAGTCATCGAAAGAGTAGAAGTGCTAGGAGCAGCACCAATGTTTGTGTTAGTCAAAGGGAAGACTGGTGCCAGGAGCAGATGTCTAGTAGACCTTACAGTGAGAAATAACAATACTTAGAAAGATGATGAACCGATTCCAAAGTAAAGGAGATTACTTAATACATTAGGAAGGCCGCGAAACAGTAGTAAGATCGACCTAAGCAATGCCTAATTCCAAACCAGGGTTCACCCTGAGGATATCAAATATAACAGTTTCAAAACACCAAACGATGGTTTCGTCTGCAAAGTTATGTTACAAGGAGACATGAATGTACTAGGAACATTTATTAGGATCATATCTGATATACTCTCAGATTACCTAGGAGAATATCAGTGGGTTTATATCGACGATATAATCATACTCTCCAATGCAGAGTCCTACCACTTGAAATAAATTTAAGCGGTCTGTCACAGGTTGGAAAACCCGGAGTTATTTACTTGTAGAATGAAGTTAGACTTCTTTGCAAAGGACTTATAAGTATTATCCAAGGTCATCGATGACAAGGGGCTTAGAGCATCACCGTAAAAGATTAGGAGGATGGAATGAATTGGAAACACCAAAGAAGAAGAAGCAACTTCACAAGTTCCTAGGATTGATAAACTACATTAGCAAATCTCTACCACATATCGCAATGATAACAGGACACTTGACTAATCTAAAGGGAAATGAGGAGTTTATCGGGACACCAACACATGATCAATACATCGAGGATGTCCAGGAGATTGCCAAACAGAATCAGGTAATGAGACCAATCAACCACACCTTGGGCCAATAGATATAGCTCTACACAGATGCCTTTGAGTCAGGGGTAGGGGCTTGGGTAGGACATGGAGACATACCTGAAACAGGGAGGCCTGCAGCATTGCACAGGAGGAAATTCACCCACTTACAAATGAATTATGGATCTACCGACTAGGAGGGACTTGCAATTATGGATGCCTAAAACTCAATTTATCATGTTCTTGCAGGGCATGAATTTACAATCATAACTGACAACCAACCATTGGAATACCTGAAGAGAGACAAGAACACCTCAGGCATAGAGCGGAGGTGGTGAACCCTTTTGTGAAAATATGAGGCAAAGATATGTTATAGGCCTGGGAAGGGAAACTATTTAGCTGGCACTTTTTCTAGTCTTTATAAGCAATTTGTTCCAGAACCAAACTACCCTCAAGACCCTACCAACATAGAAGATCCAAATCCTCTCAACATACCTTTTGCATCCTCAAATATGTTGCGCTTTGAACCACTTCTTATGGAAAAACAACTTTCATCGGAAAACTCTGTTTGCTCTATCAGGGAATGAAACAAGAGGGGAGAGAGTTTCACCATAGAGATCAGTAATGACAAGAGAAATTATGTGCCAATGCACAATATTAAAAATATGTGTATTGGCACAATCTTATAGTATGAGTACGAAAATAGAACAGATTATTGAGAGTATACTATGTGCACGCTTGTGTGAGGAGTATTGTGGTATGAAGGTAGATTGGTAGTAGTTCTAATCCTAAATTAACTAAATAAAGTATCCAGTAACCGGCTATTTATACCGTTGCGTATCCTACATGTATTCCTGATCAATATAGGGAAAACATTATAAGAACCATAAGTGCGAACTTATTTGACCGTGAAAAACTACCAAGGAAATCCCACCAATATGCGTAATCAGTGATAGTGTGCTGGTAATAAATGGAAAGAAATAAAGGCTACGTGACTGGTAAAAGGTCTCTAATCAAGGAAAAATAACCTACAATTCCAACACATAACATAAGAAAATACACATATATCCACCAATATTATCATTAAATATAAACGAGAATATGATATACAAAAGCTGTCGTAATGTCCCTAGTTTCCCAGAGTAAACTAGAAATAACCAAGAAGAGACATAAACAATATTACTCTAGGAAATATAAATACGAAACTAATTGACGAATGTCAACACTATCTATCATTATCTATAGCATGACAATTTTAGCATCCATTGATGTGCCAGTTTCACAAGTACTTTGGTACAAATGTCGGCAAGGTTTTCTAAGGGCGCAATCTTCAGAAGTGAGCAAGAACAATTATCCATCTGTTCTCGTATTTTATGAAACTTCATATCAATATGTTTTGTTCATTCATTAAGTTGATGATTGCTAGCCAGATATTTTGTGCTAGTATTGTGGGCATCCCAAGTGATCGGTGTTGTAAGCTGGATGTCAATGAGACATTTGATGTACCATTGGATTTGACTTGCTGCTAGGGATAGCTAGATATTCCACTTGCGTAGTAGAGATTACAATGGAGGCTTGCTTCTTGGACCGCCTGGATATACAGGTATTGTTAAATAGAATAACATACGCTAGGGAGGACTGACGGGTGTCAATACAAGCTGTAAAGTCCGCATCTATATAGGTGTTCATAGCCTTAGTTGTTGTAAAAGGGTAGAAGAGTCCAATGTCTTTTATACGGTGAATATGCCGTAGGAGGTGTTTAACAGCCTTAAGGGGTATTTAGGTAGCGAAAGAAGAAAGTTTTGACAGAAAGGATATTGTATATACGAGATCGGGTCTGGTACCAGTTGTCAGGTACATAGGTAATCAAATTATCGATTGGTATATGGAGATGGCCAGTATGTGTTCATCTGCTGTCCCTCTCCGTGGTTGAATACCTATGTGTAAGGTGTTGAGACTTGCCTGAGTTTTCCAGAGTATATTGTGTGAGGAATGACATGATATACCATTGCTGGTTAAGATATATCCTGACTGTCATAGAGATGATAGTAGGCCAAGTAGGAATATAGATTCCCCTAAGTCCGTGATCTCAAATGCTGATTTCAGGGCAGCAAGAAAGTAGTAGCTAGAGGGGTGTTGGCCAGGAATATTGAGGTGTGGTAAATGTAAACCGAGAGCTTTAGGTGGTGTTTACCTTGAACAAACATGATAGGGCTAAGGGCAGATATCTCAAAACCTTAGGATTTAAAGTATCTGGTCAGGAGGGCGCACCTTTCGTTCGCATATTGCTTAAGTCCATAGAGACATCGGTTAAGTCGTCATACTTTGTCTCCATTACTTAACCCAGGTAACGGTTACAGGTATACTTCTTCTTTCAACTAACCTTGAAGGAATGCAGATTTGACATCAAATTGCCATAGTCGCTACTTGTTTTTAGCTCTTATTGCAAGGAGGAAGCAGAGTGATTCGTATCGAATGACATGAGCCAAAGTATCTTCTAAGTCAAAACCCAGTGCTAGTGAGAACCCTTTGGCAACTCCCCTTGCACGGCACTGTTCTAATATACCATCAGTATTTCGCTTAGTGTTAAACACCAGTTTACGGTCAATAGTCCTGGGTCCTGTAGGTCTATCTACTACATCGAAGGTAAAACCTTTCTCTAGTGCCTTTATATCCTTGTCGTTTATGTGAGATCTTTACTCCTTCAGTGAACAGCTCCCTGCTTGGGGGTTTATTTTGGAATCATCCTCCGATGGTAGATTGACATTTCTGCCAATGTATGGTAGTGGATAACTGGTTCTGGCGTATCAGGTGTAACGGGGGCACCGTATAGGAAGATGGATCCTAAGGTTGCGACCGCACCAAAAGACTCAACGCAAAGTTCACAGAAGGTAAAGATAAAATAATTGAATCAAATGATAAAACTTGATATCGTTAAGCCAGAGCTTCACTCAATTCTAGTCTTCACGAGAGGATGGTTGGTTATCAGAGTAGAGTGCCGTTCGCGTTTACTTAAGTAGAATTATAAAGCCAACGACACCCATCCCTTCTGCGACCGTTAAGAGATATCCCTTCTCCTCTCAGGGATCATTTGAAACATGGCCTTTCCGGAATTAACTTCATGGCCTCTGGATCGCAAGAATAAGTTGAGTCCGTTCAATCATAAAACTTTTCTGCAATGCATTTTGATTATACCTGCAGGAGAGAAAAGAGTTTCCGATCGCCGTCTTGTTAATGGACAACTGACAATCCAACTTTGAACCCAAACCTAGGTATGACACACAGTAGCCCTATGGCTTTTCCGTCTATGCAAGCACTGCAGTCAACTGTGTTTACTTGGCCTATCGGCAGCTTTTCTTGTGACTGCGTAGCTCCCCCGGTAAGTGTCTTTACTGAGTTGGCTAAATAGGCGCTACCTATAGCCAACCTTTCAAGGATCACCTTAGCCGTGATAAGACTAAATGCCTCTTAGAGTGCAGTAACGTCCCTCAGTAATGGTATAGCGCCTGGGCTATCGTTGTGTAAGTAGTAGAGTGTTATCTGGACAAACTTCCGTTTATTCCCGACTCTCAGACAGCTATTCCGTGGGACACCCATACCTCCCATAGGGATTATACGCACTTAGAGTACCCTCGGCAGGCCATCTGATGTCAATACTAACAACTTGCACGGGTTGGCCGTCGCCCACTCCTATATTTATCCTGCGGACAGCATCTGGTCGGAAGGACGGCGGTGACGTATACCGGGTTACGCTACCACCTTCGATTTCTCAGTTTTGTTAGGCTTTTACTAACTGTCACCCTTTCCCACCCGTCGTCGCAAGGGGCGTATGTGTGAGCCGCAACGGGGTGTTGGACGTGCCAAAATCACTCCAACCACCCTGGGGTACTGGTAGTAGGATTTCGCATTTCGCATAACGTTGGGGATGGTAACTTGAGGTCCACGATTTCATCCGCGATCCCCAAGGTAGGGTAACTGGGCCCTATCCTGATGCATATCACTGCGGAACTCTGTGTAACGCCCCTTTGCATCACCAGATGGTTCCGCATAACTGACCTATTTGTTACACGTGATTCCACGAGCTAGAAACACCTGGTTACACGAATGTAGCACGCCCGGCGGCGTCTATACTACTAACCATGTTTTCCTAGGGCTACCTGTTACCCTGCCTAAGTGGTTACCCTGCCTAACTGAGTAGATGGGTTACCCAGCCTGACTGTAGCTCCGGGTTACCCTGTCTAGCGGGGTTATCCTACCTAAGTGTGCACCGAGGTTACCCAGCCTTGCTGGGTTACCCTTTCTTCATGAAAGGTACATATGTTTGCTATGTCACTTTGCAGGTGTCTGGTACCGTTCCTGTAGACGTCCTGGTAGTACCACTGGCTGGGCTGAGGTTCTGTAAGCTATACCAACTGAGTTAGGATTCATTACACTACTCCCCTCTTCCATAAGTCTGTCCTCAGACTTAGTTTTCTTGTGTGGGCTGATTTTTTTCCCACTTATCCCTCTTTCAGGTACTTTTCATACACGGTGATCCCTTGGCTTAGCAGGATACCGGTCATGAAAATGCAGCAATGCCTCGCATGCGGTTCCTTCGAACATCTCAAACGCCTCCCTTGAATTTTATTCACTGCCAGACCCTTCCCACGACACCAAGTATTGTACAAACCGGTGTGGGAATTTTACTTTCATACTTCCATACCACCGGCTATCTACTATGGCTCTTACCATATAGCTGGGCTCCAAATCAACGATGTCAGGTTCTGGTATGGCTTTAGCAGGTCTGCCTACCAGATCCTCACGGTAAGGTTCCAGAAGTCCCACATTGAAGACCGGATGGATTGTCTACCTTGCAGGCAGCTGTAGCTTATAAGCCCGTGTCCCTATTCTCCTCTTAACTACAAAAGCTCCAAATCTCTTGTTGTCTAGTTTCTCCATAGGTCGCTTAGTGCGAATGTTATGTCTGTCGAACATAACACGGTCTGCCTTCTTAGCTCGGCCTTGAACTAAATCCTCCAGGGTGACATACTCCGCTGATGGAATACGCTTCTGGTCATGCCATTTCCGCTCTCGTTCCTGGGCCCTTTGTAGTGTCTCTCGAATGTCTTGCCATGTACCCTCCCAATCCTTCACGAGAAGTTCACTGTTTGGGTGTATACTTTGAAGTTCAGACATGGCCATGGACCAATTGGTCCGTGGCACAAACCCATAATTCGCCTTGAAGGGTGACACCTTCGACGACTCGGATACCGACGTATTGTATGCATGCTCCGCTAAGGGTATCAGTGCAGCCCAATCGTCTTGCTGGTACGAACAGTAACTTCTTAGATACTGCTCCAAGGTCTGATTAACCCTCTCAGATTGCCTATCTGTTTCCAGATCGAAGGCCGTAGATTCATTGAGTTTGACTTGTATTAGATCCATGAGACTCATCTAAAACTTGGATGTGAAATGGGTATCGCGATCAGAAATGATCGATTCTGGGAGCCCATGCTATCGCCAAATCTCCTTCAGAAATATGAGAGCAAGTTCCTTTATGGGCATCTCAGTTGCTAAAGGGATAAAGTGAGCCATCTTGGAGAATCTATCGACTATGACTCAAATCTTTGTATATCCCTCTGAGTTTGGTAATACCACAATGAAGTCCATGGAAGTAGCATTACATGGTCTCATCGGAACTTCAATCGGCTCAAGCAAGCCAAACTTCTTATGCCAGATCGTTTTGCTTCTATGGCATACATACCAGGTCCGAACATATTCAGTGATGTTTTCCTCCATTCTCGGCCAGTACAGGTTTGCCTTAACTCGTTCTATTGTCTTGTATTTTCTAAAGTGTCCAGCGATGCGTGAATCATGTTCTGCTTCCATGATTGTTCGCTTAACCCCCTCGTCTTGCGAAACATACCACCAATTCTTGGAGCTGAGCAAGTCCTTTTCCACATCGAAATGGGCATCCACGGTGTTACCTTTGTTAACCATTGCTTTCAGTACTATCAAGTACGCCAGATCTAGTTTCGCAGCAGCACGTAAAGCTGATTGAAATGCAGACGGCAGGCGAAACCCCTGACAAGTAAGTAGCATCTGTGGGCACAGGAGGTCTCATTCCTGCTGTATGTGCCGCTGCCCAGGCCGAAAAAATGTTTCCGGTAGAGGTTCACTCCCCCCTTCCAGGCGGTAGTCCGTCCTCCGCGATAACGCCTCTGCCTTCTCATTAAGGCGGCGTTCACGTTATAACACCTAGAAGTTAAACGGCTGTAGAAATTCCGCCCAGTGGTGTTGCATCCGGATTAGGACCTTGGTACTTCATGAATGCTGCCACTATCGCCGTCATCTCTTTATCGTGAACATCGTAGTTCACCTCCGCAGGCTGGAACTTTCTACTCTGATAGGCCACCCGGTGCCATTTCTGGTCATCACATAGTTAGGCTAGTACAGCACCCAATGCGAAATCACTGCCGTCTGTCTCCAACTTGGTTGGACGAGAGCCATCAAAGTGTGTCCAAATGGGACCAGTAGTGAACAACTCTTTTATATGTTCAAATGACCGCTCAGAAGCGGGGGACCAGTCCCACTTTACATCCTTCTTGGTGAGATCCGTCAGAGGTTTTGCCACTTGACTAAACCCCTTGATGAATCGACGATATAAGTTCACAAAGCCCGTGAAGCATTGAACGTCAGTTACGTTCTGAGGAGATTTCCAAGCCTTGATCTCCTCTACCTTACGCGTCATCATAGATATCCCATACTCAGATAGTTTATACCCTGGGAATTCAACTTCCATTTGGTGGAAGGTGGACCTCTTTATGCTGACGCAAAGACCTGCCTTGCGTAGTCTGTCCATTACCTGACAAACTAACGAAACATGTTCTTCGATCGTCTCTGAGTATATGAAGATGTCATCCATATAGGCAATGACTCCTGCATTAAGCATATCCCTGAATACGCTATTGATCATACTCTAGAAGGTAGATTGTGCGTTGCATAGCCCAAAAGGCATTACCGTATACTCGTACAGGTCATAACGACTCCTAAAGACGCTTTTCCATTCTTCACCCGGTGCAATCCGAATGAGATAATAGCCATTTTTCAGGTCGAGCTTAGCGAACACTGTGGCTTTCCCGTGCCTATCTCGTAGCTCGTTCATCAAAGGTAAAGGATACTTGTTCTTAATAATTATCTTATTAAGTTCTCAATAGTCGATACATAACCGAAGCGTTCCATCGGGCTTTGGCACAAAGAGGATAGGGGCTCCGGCGCACGATGTACAACGCCGGATCTTCCCTTCTTCTTTCATTTCCTGGATGTAGTCATATAGTACATCTAATTCTGGCTTAGAGAGGGGGTATATGGGCCCCGATGGCGGTTTGGCCTCCGGCTCAAGTTCAATCCTATGATTAGACTCAGTATGCCGGGGAAGGGAAGTTATATTTTCTTGACTGAAAATATCTGCAAAATCCCTATGTTCTGGTAGTAGGCTGACGCTAATGTCCTTGCCATCTTCTCCAGTATATATTGCCATACCCAAAAGGTACACCAGACTACTATCCTCTGCTAGGAGTTCTTCACTGGCGATGAACTCCTTTCGTCACTTAGGGACAAGATAGTTTGTGTTACAGTATTCTCAACGCCACATCAGAATACCAGTTTCCCAGTCATTATTGGGATTGTGGCCCTTCAACCACGAGACCAGAAGATAGCCGTCTACCTTGGTGTCCGGCATATCTACAAGTTCGACCCTCATATCATTCACATGGTCGCCTATCTTCATTCTCACAGTTGTGGTGTAATGTTCCCCAGACCGTGGAATCTGGTTCCCACTTGCATCAGAGATTGGTGTCGGATGTTTGCGACAGATACATGGTAATTGGGCTTTCTTAACCCATGTTCTACTTAGCACGTCACCCATAGCGCCACTGGCCAACAGAAGTAAGGCTTCTTTACTATTTCTATATTTCTAGAAATTCCAGTCCAAGCGGACTTTCACGTGTATTGACCTAGTGTGGTCAGCGGGCCAACTAGTCTCTGTCGCTTACCGGGTCTTTCTTCGCTAACAGGCTTTGTTCGCTTAAGCGTTATAATGTATCTCTCGTTATATAATAAAGTTTGGGTGTTTACTATCACGCCTGTGCGAGATCAGCTATTTAACCCTCCTCAGGTAAACTTATAAATAAGTCCAATTGCTTAATCAAGTCCTGCCTGATTCACATACATAAGTGAAACAAAACCAATGAAACCAGACCATCTCTATCGGTCTTCACAAAGGAAAGCAAACAATAAAGGAAATAAGAAATAAACCCTCGCAAAACCTTACCAAAAGAAAACCCGTAATCCCACCCTTTCCTAACAGTGGCGGATCAGCCTTGTTCTTTTGTAACTGGGAGGAGACTCACCTAGTCCAATTTCCCTTTACTTCTACCCTATTCCTCCGCGCCTTGATGCAAAGAGTGGTAGTCAGCTTTCTGGTTTCTCAGACAAGGCCTAAAGGGCTTACCTAATTACTTCCATCGGTATCAACCTCCAAAATCGCAGGGGAGCCGCGGACCTAGGTAACCCTTTTGACAACAGGGGGTGGAGCCTCAATGCGACAGTGTTTAGATACCTTAGGTGCAAAAGGCTCAGCCACAGAAGCAGACCGGTTGCGTGAGGGTTTGATTGATTGCTCTACGGGTTCGGAAGCAGTACACTGTTTCCGAAAGTGACTCACGGTTCCAGACCGCGAACATTGCTTTAACCTTCGGCCTTTGTCAATGAGAGCAGTCTGAATTTCCGATGTTTGATTTCATAGTTTGATTTCTTAACCCGGGAGGGGTTGGCCATGGTCGCTTGAGGACGTGGATTTGGGTTCCCAAGGCATCACTCCTTTTTTCGGTGTCGCTTAGCGACCGAGGACCAGTCATCTCCTCGTTCGTGGGTGGTAGGCCTTTCCTTAACAACCGTTCTGTGGAAGGATGCAATTGTTCCAGCTGATGGCCGGTGTTGCAAAGTAGGTTTAGGTAATGGATGTATGCTTGCGGGTGTGGAGTTTTCAGTCCTCAAGCATTTCGCAATTCAGCGGTCATGCCAATGAGGGCCTTGTCCTTCACTACTACCGCGTCATAATACAACTCACTGGCTAAGCAAATGAGTTCATCGACATATTGGTCCACCTTTCCTGGCTTCATAGCCAAACGATTCCACTCCTGAAGAGCACGATCCCGATCTGAGTGACAGCCGAAACTGGATTCTAGTCTATTTCGGAAGCCTCCCCAGGTGATCAACTCCTTGCTTGGTTTAAAGGTCACTCCTGCACGTTGCGTGGCATCCTTGCTAATGTTCACATGGATGCTGTTCTACCATTTCTTTGCGGCACCTTCAAGAAGCGCGATGATGAGGCTGACTTTATCCATATCAGAAAGCTTACAGTGTTGATAGTAGTCAAACCTAATCTCCGCATCCTGGATGAATCGCTGTGTGTCAAGTGGGTCTCCATTCAACCCATTGATCCCCAACTTCGCAGGCTTCTTCTGCCGAGTGTGGGATTTCGTGTGGGATCTTCGAAGATAGTCCGTCAAGGAATGACACCGCTCATCATACAGTCGCTGCTTATCCGCATTCCAGCGCGAGTTGCGTCGGCCCAGAAATCTGCTGAGATCGGGGAGTGAGGAGGAGGATTCGTCGGAACTGCTCGCGGAGTCGGAATCAGCTGGTTCTCCTGCTTCGCCGACGTTTCTACAACCTGGTGGTTTGCTACCACCATCTCCACGAGCTTTTCCACCGCGGAGTGCAAATGGTTCCTCATACCCGCTTAAGCGGTCCTCCGAGCTTTCGTGACTAGCTTCTGGGAGAGTAGTTTCCGGAGGGGAAAAAAGTCTTGTAGGAGGTGCGGGGGATGGAGGACCTTTAGCAGCATGGACCTTATCCACTCCCCACTGAACTAGCTGTGGGAAGCAGGGACAAGCGCCACCATCCGTATGGTCTTCTGAACCACAGACACGACAATGGGTCTTTTTCAACTTCGGACCTTAGGGATTTTGCATTATTGGTGCACCGTTCCCTTTTGTACATGGCGGGCTATGGTGAAATGCGATATTCACATCAGGTCTTCCCTCGATCCTAAAAGCAGAAGAACAATAAGCTGTAGCCGACTGCGCTTTTACCCCTGGAAACCCAGTCCTCCTGGCTCGGCCCGTTGGTTTGGCTGCAGCCGGTGGTCCTGTCGCGAGGATAAACGGTGCCGGAATTTTCTGGTCTGGCTGGCAAGGGAGTTGCCTCTGCAACAGCATATGGTCGCTCGGCTTCAGAAACTATAGTTGGCGTTGATGGCTCAGCTGGAAGGGCTGCAACAGCGGTCCTAGTTTTAGGATTTGCGGGTCTCTAGTCCTTTGTTACCCCTGCGAGGCGTGAAGACCTCCGCACCATGCCTGAGCCACATGTGCTCCGAGATCGGCTGGCTAGGCGTGCTTCTACAGCGAGTGCAAAAGGTGATACCTGCGATGTGCCTGGAGTGAGGCCAAGTCCCAAAGCTTCCCTGCCATGTGGCGTTAAATGCACATCGCATGTGACATTGGCCATGTCTTCCACAAAGTGCGCAGCAAACCTGAGCGGTCCTGTGCGGACAAGGGCAAGCGGAGCTGCTTGCTCCATAATCACATCATTTTCGGAATCAATGCTGATTCCTTGACTCACAGCCCAGTCGAGGGGCCTTTAGGCGTCCCTTCAGCGCTTGCGCTGTCATGACCTGCTGGCGATAGGCGTCTTGGACCTTCTTTACCCAGTCGTTGGCCATATTGACCATTTTCTCTTGAAAATAGGTCTGCTTTCCCTCCACAAAGGATTCGAGTTGGGACTGTGCTTCCACGAACCTACGGCCTACTTCATGTAGGATGTAATTCTCAAAGACTTCATGGGTGAAAACGTTGACAAGTAACCCTATCAGGGACTGCCTCAGGTACCATCACTGAGGGATTGTGGGTGATGGATTCCATGAGTGCCCTAGGATGAGGGACCACCATGGTCTGACATTCCTCAGGCACCTCAATGGGTGCCGCTTCAATCAACTCTGTAACCGCCTGCCAAGCCAGGCCCCTTATGTCTGCGATAACATCGTAGTCCAAGAGGGGACACGCTGTGGGAGGGACGGTAGTCCGTTGTGAACGCCTAAGAGACATTTCAGACATAATACAGTCCACCCTGGGCTACTTGTTCCTGACAAGGTTACCAGTACTTGTAAATGTCTGAAAGGGGTCTCGAGGAGTAACAATTCTCAGGAGAGAGTTAAGCGAAGAGCTTAACGATATACTGTAACGGGGG
The DNA here is from genome assembly GCA_003316355.1 of Tuber calosporum. NCBI lineage: Eukaryota > Fungi > Ascomycota > Pezizomycetes > Pezizales > Tuberaceae > Tuber > Tuber calosporum. The sequence continues at coordinate 18,835 of QFET01002135.1, forward strand.
CACCCTATAGGAAGATGGATCCTAAGGTTGCGACCGCACCAAAAGACTCAAAACAAAGTTCACAAAAGGTAAAATAAAATAATTGAATCAAATGATAAAACTTAATATCGTTAAGCCAGAGCTTCATTCAATTCAAGTGTTCTCGAGAGGATAGTTGGTTATCTGAGTAGAGTGCCGTTCACGTTTACTTAAGTAGAATTATAAAGGCAATGATACCCATTCCTACTCCGACCGTTAAGAGAGCTCCCTTCTCCACTCAGGGATCATCTGACACATAGCCATTCCGGATTTAACTTCAGGGGCTGTGGATCGCTCGGATAAGTTGAGTTCGTTCAATGATAAAGGTTTTCTGCAATACATATTGATTATGCCTGGAGGAGAGAAAAACGTTTCCGATCGCAGTCTTGTCAATGGCCAACTGTCAATCCAAGTTTGTACCCAAACCTAGGTATGAGACTCAGTAGCCCTATGGCTTTTTCCGTCTATGCAAGCACTGCAGTCAACTGTGTCTACTTGGCCTAACGGCAGCTTTTCTTGTGACTGCGTAGCTCCCCCAGTAAGTGTCTTTACTGAGTTGGCTAAATAGGCGCTACCTATAGCCAACCTTTCAGGGATCACCTTAGCCGTGATAAGACTGAATGCCTCATAGAGTCCTGTAACGTCCCTCAGTAATGCTATAGTGCCAGGGATATCATTGTGTAAGTAGTAGAGTTTTATCTAGACAAACTTCCGTTTATCCACGACTCTCAGATAGCTATTCTGTGGTATCCCCATACCTCCCATAGGGATTATTGGCACCTAGAGTACCCTCGGAAGGCCATCTGATGTCAATACTAACAACTTGCCCAGGTCGGCCGTCACCCACCCCTATATATATCCGGCGCACAGCATCTGGTCGGAAGGACGGCGGTGACGTCTACGGGGTTATGCTACTACTTTCGATTTCTCAGTTTTGTTAGGCTTTTACCAACTGTCACCCTTTCCCACCAGTCGCAAGGGGCGAACGTGGGAGCCGCAAGGGGGTGTTGGACGCGCCAAAATGACTCAAACCACCCAGGGGTACTTGTATTAGGATATCGCATTTCGCTTAACATTAGGGCAGGGTAACTTGAAGTCCACGATTTCATCCGGGATCCCTAAGGTAGGGTAACTGGGCCCTATCATGGTGCAAATCGCTGTGGAAGTCTGTGCAATGCCCCTTTGTGTTACCAGAAGGTTCTGCACAACTGACCAATATGTTACACACGATTCCACCAGCTAGAAACACCTGGTTACACGAATGTAGCACACCCGGCGGTGTCTACACTGCTTACCATGTTTTCCTATGGCTCCCTGTTACCCTGCCTAAGTGGTTACCCTGCCTAAGTGAGGAGATGGGTTACCCTATCTAAAGGGTTACCCTGCCTAACCATGCTTCCGGGTTACCCTACTCAAGAGGGTTACCCTGCCTGACTATAGCTCCGGGTTACTCTGTCTAGCGGGGTTACCCTAGTAAGTGTGCACCAAGGTTACCCGGCCTTGCTGGGTTACCCTTTCTAACTAGGTACCTAAGTACCCTTCCTTCATGAAATGTACTTATGTTTGCTATGTCACTTTGCAGCTGTCTGGTACCGTTATTGTCCCCGTCCTGGTAGGACCACTGGCTGGGCTGAGGTTCGGTAAGCTATACCAACTGATTTAGGGGTCGTTACATCAGGTCCGAATCTCGGGAGGATTTTCTGTTGGTACTTCGTCTACACGAGGTTCCGGTATTTCCTCTGCAGTTAGGTGACAGTCATACTCTGCTTGATGTTCACGAGGTAGTGGTCAATGTACTAAAACGGTTGGTTTGTCATTTGCTTCCACTGGTAGAGCTTTATCGGATGTTACTGCTCTTTGGTAGGAATGTTGGTTGACTGTTGTAAAGGTCTCTGATTAGGGTGCAGGTTCCTTGGGATCAAGCAGTAGTATAGTCTCAGTTGTCCCATGGAGCTGACGCCTTTATTAGATCTTGTACAAAGATGGTATCTATATAAGGTATTTCTTGGTGTAGGATGTATATCCAACAGGCAACCTTCTATGGCCCACTTGTATAACTTTGATCCTGGTTTTCTGTTCTTCCCAGGTATATGGACAAAGCATTTTGTCATGTCACGGCGTAGCTGATTTACTATACGCTTCTAGTTCAAGAAAGATTCATAGGGCATTAGTTTTCCTATGCATCAGTTAGGGAGGATGTTCTGGAGGTATACCACTGTTGTAACTGCTTCGGCCCATAAACGCGTTGTAAGACCTGAATATATAGAGCTGGTAGATGTGATTATGGTCCTAATGTACTGTTTAGTAACCCCATTAAATTCCTGAATGTAAGGAGGTATTTTGTCATCTATGTTACCTACTTTTTCGAACATGGTTGTCATATCTTTGTTGACGTATTATCCTACGATATCAGTCCTGAATCGATTAATAGTACCCTAGTTCAGTGTTTGTCTTTCTATGATGAATTGGAGGAATACTTTAACGGTATCAGATTTGTCTTTCAGAGTGTAAATTCCTGATGTACTATGGTACAATCATCAATAAAGGTGACATAGTACCATGAGTTTGTGAAGGAAGGGGTTGAGAATTTTCCGCTATGATAAGAATTAATTAAATCATTAGGATTATAACATAATTTGCCTGTAGATTCGGGTTTGGATTTTTTTGGTTTGGACGTCATGCAGGTTTCTCACAGACAGTCTTTCAGAACTTCTGAGATAGTTGGATGTGCTGAATAGTTGGTAGTTTTGAGGTAGGATAGCAAAGGATGTCCGAAGGCTTCATGCCACTGTTGTTTAGTCATCTATTTCACCACTACTTTCTCATCTTGTACTAATAATCTTGACTGTCAAGCTTTCTCCATATCAGCTCTCTTTTATTCTCCCTGTATATGAACATATCTGCCCCTTTACTACTCCAAGAAAATGCATTACCCAAAGAACTAATTGCGCGCTATGATAATAAGTTACTTTGACCTAACTTTGGAACCCAGAGAACATGTTCAAGGAATACAGGGGATACATGACCGTTTCAAGGTTTGGCCATGACCTTGACAGCACCTTGGCCACATGACTCTATTACCGAATCATCGCCTAATTTAACAGTCCCTGTGCTTGGTTCATAGTTGTAAGAAGGTTTAGGTTACTAGATATGTGGGAGCTCGCACATATATCGATTACAAAGTTGTTTGTGTGAGGGGTCTTTTGCGTAGAGAGGTGGCATGTTGATGTAGTGACTGGATCTGATGTTTCTTCTTGGCCAATATTTGCTGAACTAACAACTTTCTTTTCCTTCTTTTATTGGTTGTCGCCCTAGAGTTTATTACACTTATTGCAGGTATGTCCCTCCGACCGAGCAGTGGGGCAATATTTCTTGCATTAGACACATTCATTGGATGTGGCTGCAGGTCTCTGAGTAAGTTCCTTCCTTTTCATTTGATATTAGTACTTTTAGACACTTAGTCGGCCTCAGGGCTAACCATTCGTCTCAACTCCAACAACTTGAGGTAGACATTGTTATAGGTAATGTCCGACTAAGTTAGGAGGTTGTCCACGATATTACTCATTGACTCGGGAATGGAGCAGACAAGACCTACTGCCTTTGATTCAGGTGACTCGAATACTAATTTGAATACAAATGGTAGAGAATATTGGTTGACAGCAGATATCACAATCTTGACTTACGAATATGGAATATTCCACATTAAACACAATTTGTGAGATGATTTATGATTATGACATTTTGTTGGTTTGATTTCTGTTTATGGTTTCATAAATCACGATTGTGAACTCCAATGAGGTTCTTACATTCGCACCAGACTACAAGTATGAGTTTGGGGTTTCATGCTTGTGACGCGATTAGCGCACAAGACCAATTATGTGAATTGGATAATATAGGGATTGTATACTATGACTCAAGCTATGAGTGATAGGACGTTTGTTATATTATGAATCACGCGGTAGTCATTGTAAGAAGGTGACTCATATGTAAGTCAACAGGGTTAAGGTTGTGGGATCATCGCATAATTAAGGAGGGTCACGGACACAGAGAGATAATTTTTATTCAACCACGTTGGGTATTTCTGATATCATACCTTACCTATAAGTTCAATCTAGACTTTATTCTTATTTAGATGATCAGTTAATATCACCGCCTGACAGGTGATTCTTGGAACGTAATGATCGCGTGCAGTCGCAAGAGCTATGAGTGAGAGGACCCAGCGGTATCACAGCGACGCAAGGCTACAAGATCTGATGAGAAGTAATACGAGTAGTACGTATCGTTACCTGTTGCAGTTTAAGAAGATAGGGTTCCTTTTCCGGCAGACTAGCGATAGGTTTCCAACACTTAGTTGTGTCTAGTGCGATACTTAACCAATACAAAACGGATTCACCTACAGATCCAGAGGTACCTGATTTTAATGATCAACAGATTTTCTTAGAACTACAATTAGGATCTGGACTAGCCTTAAGCGAGATATTGCGTTAATGATCTCCTGGACCTCTAAGACAGGTCACCACGGAAGCAAGATCGAGACCTGGGTTGGTAAACTCAAGAGCATCCCGAATACCCAGAATGTCTGGGGCAGCAGGACCAGCGGATACAATAACTCTTACCAGAGAACAACTCCCAGAGTTGAGATGAACTGTACAAGAAAATCGTTATGAACAGACTGTGAGGTGGCCAAAAATCAAAACCACGTATACCTCCACAAGTGACAGCACCAAACTGCGAGTATGGCTAATGCAAGTGGCTCTGTACTACACAGCGCTAGTATGGAGAGACAACGAAGATGAATTGAAAGTGGACTTTTACAAATCCATATTAAGGTCACAATTGAGGAATAAGCAAGGCAGGATTTCGCATGACTCATAGTTATGAGTAATAAGGTTGTCAGATTATGCAGTATGACTCATTAGGAGTCATGGGGTTTCACCTGATGCACAATAGTGCAACTCATTATTATATTGTAATTGGTTGATTCTGCGCATGACTCACACTTGTAAGTCATATGATGTAATGAGATTCGCACATGACTCACATTACGAGTCATGGGTTTCGTGGATGTGACCACTTTGGGGCACATGACTGGTATTACAAGTTATGATTGGATTTGGAACATTGTGCAGTTGACTCATGGGGGTAAGCTGATGGATTTCATACTATGACACAATATGAGTCATCGAGGTTATGTGACTCATAGGTATGAGTCACCAGGGTAAGGGTTGAGGGAAGAGTGCCTATATATGGACTCTAAGCGGCCTGTATCTAGGACTCTTCACGCAACCATCTAAGTTCTTTCCTATACAATTTGTTTACCTCTTTAACTCTTCACTCCTCTATTAGCGATGTGCGATAGGAACTATAGGGATCGGCTATTCATACAACGTAGGCATAGACCTAAGAGCAATAGTGGAAACCAGCCTAGTACTACTTGTTGCAATAGTGCTCCTACCCTGGTGGCTGAGATTAGCGCCACGCCTCATAACGGACTATAACAACAGCCCAGTTATATTTATTTAACCCAAAGGGAAGTAGCTACCTGTTGCAAGTCATCTTACCGCATAGGATCGTAACATTTGCTTGCGTCATCTAAGCAACACCTAACTAAAAAACGGCAAACTTTTTGGATAACGACATCGACCTCATTGAGGGAGAAATCGACCCCTCAACACTTAGTTAAGCACACGAAGAAGCACTTAGCACAAATATATCCAAAGGCCACTTACAAAGAACCGCAAGTCCGGTGACACCTGAGGCTGCCTCACCAACTGGATCTCTTGAACACGAAACCCCTAGACTAGAAAGGATGTCAGCCCCGAGACCAGCAACTATCGGTGGTGGAGCAGGAATTAAATTAGCAGGATTTACAACTGCCCAGTTCACAGAGATCCTGACCCTGATAGACAACCAGCGAGAAACATTCAACAACCGGATGAAGGTCGAGAAACCCCATACCTTCCCTGGAACAAGGACCAAACTACGAACCTTCTTAGTGCAATGCCAATTATACTTTGAAGCGACACAAGAAACAGGACACTCTGAAGGCATCACCTAAGTCAAGAGCTTGCTGAGGGATCCAGCAGCAAGCTGGAAAACCCCATTTGCAGAACGACGCAGAGTGGAGATCTGGACTATAGCTGAGGATTTCACTACAGCCCGCGAAGACCAGTTTGGGGTAGTGGATGCGGAAAATGCAACTATGACAAAGCTCGACCCACTGAGGCAAGGCAAAGCACCAGTCACGGAATACTGGAATGACTTGCGCCTCACAGCTAGAGAGGCGAATGAGGATGATAGTACACTAAGACACCAAATCCTTAAGGGAATTAACTGAACCCTCAAAGATGAATGGGCAGAAGACCACATGGTGGAGGCAAATGTCGATGCCCTTGCAGCATGGGTAATCGAAAAAGAAAACCGGATCAACATGAACAAGCACCTCCAAGGAAACAACTGTACCTTTATCCAACAAGAGGAAACGCCCAGGAATAATAACGGAACCTGGAAGTCAGGCAACAAAATGGAAACCCAAGGCGACCCAATGGACCTGGATGCTACCAAAAGATGCCCACGACTAAATCTCTCACAAGCAGAGTTTACCAGAAGAAGTGACAAAACCTATGCCTGGGATGCAGCAGACCTGGGCAGATATTTAGTAATTGCAAAAATGCTTGAGATGAGAAGGACTATACCAGGCAGTTCTATTGTAAGACCAACAATAATCGCTGGAAACCAAGAACCAACATAAAGGAAATGGAGATCCGAGAAATACATGAAGAGTCGGGAAACGAAGACAGTCCCCACTAAGAAATGGGCTGTGGGGCAACAAAATCAAAACCATCTAATTGGTAACATCTACATAGCACTTACAAACACGGATATATTGGAACAAGAAAAAGACCATGAGATGGTTAAAATTCGTTTACATGGCAAGGACAAGACAGTCCTCATCAACGGTATGATTGACAAGTGCGCTACAGAAAACTTTATTGACAAGGAATTCAGCCACACACACGGCATACGAACAAAGAAAGCGTAAGACATAAGGGAAATCTACCTTGAGGAACGAAAGCCCAGCGCAATCGTACCAATTACCCATATAGCGGAAGTACCTATGGACATAGGCAGGCATAGGGAAGTGGCAACCTTCCAAATCGTAGATCTACCCAACAATGAGGCAGTGTTAGGACTGCCGTGGTATAGAAAACACAACCCCAAAATCAATTAAAAAAGCAACAAGATTACGTTCGATAGCGAGATGTGCACAACGGTATCCCTAGTAAGCTCGCCAGCAGTGGTCCTAGTCCCCGAAGCAAAAGCCCTGGAAGAGAATTTAACTATGCAATTCTCCAAGATCCAGGCTAAGGATGTTCAAAACATCAAAATCTGAAGATTAAACAAAACAGCAACTATACCTACCAAGGGATCAGCAAAGGCAGCAGGAAACGACCTGTATTCGAGCGAAAGAGTCATGATACCGGCAAAAGACCAAAAACCTGTCAGTACCAGAATAGCCATTAAACTACCAGAAGCCACTTTTGGGTAGATTGCTCCACGCAGCAGGTTGGCAGTTAAACTTTTTATTACTGTCAATGTGGGAGTAATCGATGCCGATATTACGGGTTAGATCAAGGTAGTACTGGTTAACCTGGGAAAAGACGACTATATGGTAAGCCAGGAAATAGAATCACACAGTTAATTACTGAAAAGATTATCATAGGACAATGCGAGGAAGTAGAGCAAATGGCTCCCATTATGAGAGACGAAGCGGGATTTGGAAGTACCGACAAATAAGAACGCTAAATTAAGAGTGATCAATGAGATCTCGGACACATCCTTCTTCAAATTCGATTGAGGGGGCGAAGTTTCTGGAATCCTCCAATGGGATTACAAGACAAACCAACCTAGGCGGATTGAAGCGTTCAATATCAGCACTGAGTTAGCTATCAAGGTCAACAAAGGATAAGAAAGACAGCATACCAGAAAGATTGTACCAAGGGAATATCACCAGTACCAGGACATATGCACGGAAGGAGAAGAAACTCGGCTGCCCCCTCATAGTCCCAAGGTTGACAAGGAGATCAAGCTTTAGAATCGGGAAACAGTTCCAGCAAAAATGTGATACGTATTAGGAGAAAAAGAATTGGAAGAGCTAAGAGAGAATACATCGGCATCAACCAAAACCGTGGATGGATTCGGGACTTTTACGCTAATCGTGGATCCCCAATCCTGTTTGTGAAGAAGAAAGATGGTAAACCACGACTCTGTGTGGACTAACTAGGACTCAACGAAGTCACCAAACGAGATTGATACCCGCTACCATTGATAGGGGAAGCACTAGATCGACTCCAAGGAGCCAAAATCTTCATGAATTTGGATATTTGGAACACCTACCACAATATCAGGATCAAGGATGGAGACGAATGGAAGACAACATTGACAACGAAACATGGAATATACGAATATACGGTGATGCTATTTGGTCTTAAAAATACGCCTGCAGCTTTCGAAAGATGGGTCAAACGGATCCAGGGTTGATTTCTTGATATCTCCGGTATCGTTTACCTCGATGATATCCTGATATATTCAGAAAACCTGGCACAACACAAAATCCAAGTCCGCAATGTTATGGAAGGCTTAGGAAAGGAAGGACTCACGCTTAAGCAATTCAAGTGTGAGTTGCATAAGGTACGAAGGGAATACCTAGGATTCATTATCGACAAAGAAGGAGTCAGTGTCAACCCTGTCAAAACCCAGGGCATATGAGAATGGAAGCCACCAGAAACCAAAACAGGCATTCAATGCTTCATGGGATTCTGCAACTTCTATGGCCGGTTCATAGAAGGGTTGAGTCGTATAGCGAAACCCTTATATGAACTCTCAATAAAGGAAGTCAAGTGGAACTGGACCGAAAGATAACAGAAAGGATTCGACGAGTTATAGCAATGGTTGACATTAGCGCCAGTCCTGGTACATTATGACGCTGAGAAAGAGATCCTGATAGAGACAGATCCATCAAAATATGTATGCACAGGCATATTATCACAAAAAGGGAATGATAAAAGATGGCAACCAGTTGTATACCGCTTGAAAAAAATGTCACACGCAGAATGCAACTACGACATACACCACAAAGAGCTGTTTGCAATTGTATAACCTCTAAAAGAAAGGACAAGATATGCAAAAGGAAGTCGACATCAAGTGTTGGTACATACCGACCAAAAAAATCTGGTAACCTTTACCACGACAAAGGAATTCAATGACCGACAAATTCGCAGGAGTGAAACACTCAGCCAATATGATATCTGGATACAATATTCGACCTAGAAAAGAATGAGGAAAACCAGATGCCATAACAAGAATGGCAGAAGACATCCCTAGAAGAGACAACGAAAGGATTCGACAGAAATACATGATCCTCCTACCAACTGAACCCTATTTTGAAGCAATGGAAGTAGGGAGGTTTACAGAAGACGACGCTGGAATTCGCGAAGCAAGCAAAACTGATACAAAAATTAGGGCTATCCACGATGCCATGGAAAGAGGAGACAAGGAGATGAGAGGAGTGGCACTCGGAGCATTCGAATGGAAATCAAGATATCTTTTGTATCTAGGGAAAATCTGGGTCCCCGAAGAAGAAGCGATAAGGACCATGATAATACGACACAACTACAAAGTACCAACAGCAGGCCATGGAGGGACAAACAAATCTACCGCACTCCTAGCTCGACAATATTACTGGCCAAGGATGCGAGAAGATATCAAACAATATGTTAAAAACTGCGATAATTGCAGAAGAACGAAAGCAATCAGGCATGCACCATGCGGATTACTGCAGTGAAACAAAGGATCCCACCAACTATGGAAATCTATAGCAATTGACTTTATCACCGACCTTCCGATATCCGCTGGTTATGACGCCGTACTGGTAGTGATCTACCGATTAACGAAAATGAGTTATTTTATACCTTGCAACAAAGACTTGAATACGAAGGACTTTGTGCCAATATTCTGGGAGGAAATATTTCCCATACATGGACTGCCACAGAATATCATCACAGATCGAGGAACCTTGTTTAAATCGGACCTATGGAGAAAAACGAAGAAATTGTTAGCAATAGAAAGGAGTAGAGGTAACGCTTTCCACCCTCAAACCGATGGACAAACCTTGAGGACAAATGGCATAGTAGAACAATACCCACGAACCTACATCAACTATCAACTAGACGACTGTGCCAATCTACTACCACTGGCTGAATTTGCATACAATAATGCAAAGCAGGAAACAATAAAGACCATACCATTTTATGCCAATTATGGTTACCACCCAGAGCATGAGGCAATTGGCCACTTGATACGGAAAGAAACACCTGATAAGGTAGAGATGGGTCAGCTGCACAGTATCCTACGTCAGGGAATGGGCAATGCACAATTACGACAAAAAGAAAACTACGATCAACACAGAAAGCCCGATCCGAATCTCCAGATAGGCGACATGGTCTAGTTACTCTCAAGAAATATAAGGACCACAAGACCATGCAAGAAGCTGGATTACAAGAAAATCAGACCATTTAAGATCCTTACTAAGGTGGGCACCAGTGCCTATAAAGAGGCCTTGCCCTAACAGATGAAGGTCCTCAACACCTTCCACATCTCACATCGCGAACCATATCACTACAATCAGTTTCCCACACAAAAGTAAACACTACTACCTCCAATCGAGATAGGAGGAGAAAGGGAGCACGAGTTCGAAGAAATCATTGATTCACACATACACCGAAGACGCCTACAATAGAGAGCCAAGTGGACCGGCTACTCACCAGAACACGACAAAACTTGGTACCCGGAGGAGAACTATAACAATGCCCGCATCGCCATTGAACGTTTCCATCAGCAGTACCCTAGAAAACCCTGAATAGGTTACATTCAAGATCGAGCACATGGAGGAAACGAACTTGGCAACCGGCGATGGTTGGGGCGATAGCCCAAGAGCTATCACACCAACCAGCCCCCCATATGAAACGCAGGAGGAAAGACAGAAACATGGCAGAACATAACGCTCTTTCATAGACAGCCTGCTACGATGACCACTGCCACGTTCATTTATGCGACAAGGAAGGAAGTAATTGGTTTCCTAAATAACTAAAGATATGCAATCAATAACAAGCCCAAAAGGAATCGTCCTGGATCTACTCCTTCAAGGGCAACTGGCGTGTACATCGACACGATAAAATCGATGCCGTGTACTACTCCAGACGCGAGGTGAAAGCAGCCCTACTGTATGAAACGGATGTATGCATAGGGAAGAAGAAGGCGACTGGGAGGACACAGTGGAGGAGAGGGGAGGGCGAAATAAATGAAATGGACACAAGCCCAGATATGGGATGTCTGGAACGATAAATAGAGGGGTTATGAAACCAACTTGGCAACGTCGTAGCAACATTTCGGACCCAAAGACAGAATCGGCGCACCTATCAAGCGATGATTTGTAACGACCCCTAGATCAGTTGATATATCTTACCGAACCTCAGCCCCGACAGTGGTCCTACTATGATGTGGACAGGAACGGTACCAGATAACTACAAAGTGACATAGCAAGCATAAGTACCTTTCATGAAGAAATGGTAGTTAGGTACCTAGTTAGATAGGGTAACCCAGCAAGGCCGGGTAAATTTGGTGGACACTTAAGTAGGGTAACCCCGCAGGACAGCGTAACCCAGAGCTACGGGCAGGCAGGGTATCCCTCTTGAGTAGGGTAACCCGGAAGCATAGTTAGGCAGGGTAACCCTTTAGATAGAGTAACCCATCTCCTCAGTTAGGCAGGGTAACCACTTCGGCAGGGGAACAGATAGCCATAGGAAAATATGGTAAGCAGTGTAGATGCCGCCAGGCGTGCTACATTCATGTAACCAGCTGTTTCTAGCTCGTGGAATCGCGTGTAACAAATTGGTCAGTTAGGCGGAACCTTCTGGTCACGCAAAGGGGCATTACAGGGACATCCGCAGCGATTTGCACCATGATAGGGCCTAGTTACCCTACCTTGGGGATCGCGGGTGAAATCATGGACCTCAAGTTACCCTGCCCTAACATTACGCGAGACGCGAAATCCTACTACAAGTACCCCAGGGTTGTTGGAGTGATTTTGGCGTGTCCAACACCCGCTTGCGGCTCCCACGTCCGCCCATTGCGACGGGTGGGAAAGGGTGACAGTGGGTAAAAGCCTAACAAAACTGAGAAATCGAAGGTGGCAGCATAACCCGGTATACGTCACTGCCGTCCTTCCGACCAGATGCTGTCCGCAGGATATATATAGGGGTGGGCGACAGACGACCTGGGCAAGTTGTTAGTACTGACATCTCATGGCCTTCCGAGGGTACTCAAGGTGCCCAGAATCCCTATGGGAGGTATGGGGGTCCCCCGGAATAGCTATCTGAGATGCGGGATAAACGGAAGTTTGTCTGGATATAACTCTACTACTTACACAACGATAGCCCAGGCGCTATACCATTACTGTGGGACGTTACCGGACTCTAAGAGGCATTCAGTCTTATCACGGCTAAGGTGATCCCTGATCGGTTGTCTATAGGTAGCGCCTATTTAGCCAACTCAGTAAAGTCACTTACCTGGGGAGCTACGCAGTCACAAGAAAAGCTGCCGTTAGGCCAAGCAGACACAGTTGACTGCAGTGCTTGCATAGACGGAAAAAGCCATAGGGCTACTGAGTCTCATACTTAGGTTTGGGTCCAAAGTCGGATTGTCAGTTGGCCATTGACAAGAATGCGATCGGAAAGGTTTTAGTCTCATGCAGGCAAAATCATAAATGCATTGCAGAAAACCTCTATGATTGAACGGACTCAACTTATCCGAGCGATCCACAGGCCCGGAAGTTAATTCCGGAAGGGCCATGTGTCAGATGATCCCTGAGTGGAAAAGGGAGCTCTCTTAACGGTCGGAGTAGGGATTGGTGTCGTTGGCTTTATAATTCTACTTAAGTAAACGCGAACGGTACTCTACTCTGATAACCAACTATGCTCTCGAGAAGACTTGAATTGAGTGAAGCTCTGGCTTAACGATATTAAGTTTTATCATTTGATTCAATTATTTTTATCTTTACCTTCGGTGAACTTTGCGTTGAGTCTTTTAGTCCAGTCTCAACCTGAGGATCCATCTTCCTATAGGGTTCCCCCGTTACATTATTGCTGAACGAGATCGAACCATCAGCACTGCAAACTTGACTTTGGAAGAGGTCAGGAAAAGTTGGCACCACGGCGAACATCAGGTTCGGAAGTTGAAAAGGGAATTTGGTAGGTTTGGGGAAAGCCTGACGAGGATAGGACATTGAGCCTGATGGGATCAGGCTGATCGGAGAGGAGAGGTAAGGTTACGATTGGTCACTAAGTAAGGCAGGATTTCGTATGACTCCTAGTTAAGAGTCATAAGGTTGTTATATTTTGCACTATGACTCATTAGGAGTCTTGGGGTTTCACATGATGCACAATAGTGCAAATCTATATTATATGGTGATTGGTTCATAGTGCGCATGACTCTCACTTGTGAGTCATATGATGTAATGAGTTTTCGCACATGACTCACATTACAAGTCATTGGTTTCGCGCATGTGACCACTTCGGTGCACATTACTGGTATTACAAGTCATGATTGAATTTGGAACATTGTGCAGTTGACTCATTGGGGTCAGTTGATGGAGTTCAAACTATGACTCAATATGAGTCATCGAGGTTATGTGACTCATAGGTATGAGTTAACAGGGTTAGGGTTGAGGGAAGAGTGCCTATGTAAGGACTCTAGGCGGCCTGTATCTAAGACTCTTCATGCAACCATCTAAGTTCTTTCCTATACAATTACTTTACCTCTTTACCTCTCCACTCCTCTATTGGAGATATGCGATAGGAACCATAGGGTTCGGCTATCCATACAACTTAGGCATAGGCCTAAGAGGAATTGTTGAAACCCGCCTAGTACTACTCGTTGCAATAGTGCACCAACCCTGGTGGCTGAGATTCGCGCCACGCCCCATACCGGACTATAATAACGCCCCGGTCATATTCATCCAACCTAAAGAGAAGTTGTTACGCGTGGCAAGTCTGCTTATCATATAGGCTCATAGCAATTAAGGGAATCCGCAGTCAAATGAATTACAACCTACATAGAAGGCAAATCTGTAGCCACCTGGAATGGCAGGGCTTAATCTCTAGTGACTCTATGCCTCTAATGCTGTGACATATATGTCAAGACACGTCAAAAACAAGATCTAGAGAGAGTAGTAAGTGAACCTGAATGTGTTACATTTCTGGAATGAGTTGCAACAATTGGCAACCGAGGCGAAATACCATGAAGCAATCTAGGGATTGGCCTTCCTAAGAGGCTTATAAGGAGAAGTTCAGAACGCATGAGCCATTAAGGCTCTAGACTTTACTACGACTGAGTAAATGGTAGTATGGGCCTTAATCAGGAAAATCTCTTGGACTTTATCAAACTTGTGCAAGGAAGCACAAAGATAAAAACATATAGTAACTCCGACACTACGACGGCACCTTCAAGACCCAACAGGCAGTGGACTCTCGCGTAGATCCAAGCGACCTAGAAGAGATAAGGCGAAGACAAGCTCTTAACATAACAAAGACCGAGTACTGGAGAAGAGGAAACAACAATCTGTGTATGGCATATGAGAAGCCAAGACATATCATGAGAAACTGCACCAACCCAAAAGATGACAAGAATACCCAGCGAGGACAGATAGTAGGGTTCCGAACCCACGATGGAAATAAAGAACCACGATCCTCGAAATGAACCTCAAAAGTGAAAACAATGAGAAGGAATTAGACTACGGTCTCCAGTAAGCGATGGTCTGAGGGAAAAGGGGAAAAAGAAACCCATTAAGATAGAAAACTTCTACGCAGCACTAAACAACACAGAATATTTGGAAGACGGAAATGACCATATCATGGTAAATATACAACTACAAGGCAAAGAAAACTTATCAGCATCAACTGGATGATTGACTCACTAGCGACTGAAGACTTTATTGATTGGTAGGTGTGCGAAGGGTATGACATGCCTATGGTGAAAGGAAAAAAACACCAGGAGATTTCCCTTCTGGACAACAAATTCAGGGCGAAGGGTCCAGTCACCCATACAACGACAGCACCTTTGGACATCGGTAGCCATAGGGAAATGAATACCTTACCAGTGGCAAATTTACTAAACTATCAAGAGGTTCATGGAATGGCAAGGTTGAGAGAATATAGCGCTCCAATTGATTGGGGAAAGGGGACCATCATATTTGATATTGAGAGATGTACGGCCTGGTGTTTAAAAGAGTCACCAAAGGTATTCACAGTCCCAGAAGCCGAAGCGTGGCAGGATACCTTAGATATGAAGTTCTCAACGGTCAATTCAAAAGGCGATCTGTGGATCCTATTCAAGAAACTGACTAATGAGGCAAAAATTCCTACTAAAGACTCACAGAGAGCGGCAGGACACGACCTATAGGCTAGCGAATAACCAACAATAGCACCCAAAGGGCCTGAAGTCTTCCAAACCTGAATAGCTATCCAATTAGCACAGGGGACATATTGGCGAATCTCACCACAAAGTGGGTTAGCAGTCAAAAACTGCATCACAACTAACGAGGGTGTGGTAGATGTGGATTATACAGGTAAATTGAAGGTAGTAATGGTTAACCTTGGGGACGAACACTACACAGTGAACTCAGGTGACTGGATAGCACAACTGATATGTAAAAGATACCTAGACTGGGAATGCAACGAAGTTGAAAAAGTTGCAAAGACTGAATGTGAAGAACAAGGATTCGGAAGTATAGACCATAAAGGAGAGGGGGACAAAAAACGAATCAGTGGTTACCTGGGCTGAAACAAAAATGATCAAGCAATGAATAGAGATCTGTGATATCTCTGCTCTAGCCTTTGGGAAGTTTAGCAGAATAGGAGAGATTACAGGCATTCCCAAGTGGCGCCAGGAGGACGGCTAATGCGATTTGAAGGCAATGAATGTCAGCACCGAACTGGCTATTAAGGCCAAAAAGTACACAGAGAAATAGCCTTGGAACAGATGATAACACAGGTAATACACCAATACCTGGATCACTTCGATGAAAACGAAACGACCACGTTACCCCGTTACTGTAAGGTAGTGGATCACGTGATTACCTGGAAAAAGGAATGACGATCCCAACAACTAGGTTATATCCAGTAGGAGCGGCGGAACTGAAGCATTGACACGCTATTTGAAACAGAATCTGGATCGTGGATGGACACGAGACTTGTTCGCGGCAACAACGGCACCCATCCCTTTCATTAACAAGAAAGACCGAAAATTATGACTATGCATAGATTAAGGAGGACTTAATGAAGTGACGAAAAAAGATAGGTACCCACTACAACTGATAGGGGAAACCATGGACCGGCTGAGTAGCGCCCGATACTTTACATGGGTTGATATTAGTGATGTGTACCACAATGTGCAAATCAAGAGATGAGACGAGTGGAAACTTACATTCGCGACACGATACAGAACTTACAAATATTTTGTAATGCCATTTGGCTTAACCAACAATGTGGCAACATTCCTGAGACGGATTAATCAAACGTTACACCAATTCTTGGAAATATACTGTATAGTATATTTAGAAGAGGTATTGGCGTACTCAGAAACAAGGGAACAACATGATATGAACGTGGGAAAGTTCCTGGACGCGTTTGGATAGTCTCGAATGAGAATCAAGCCAACTAAGTGTGAATTCATCAAGACAGAAGTGGAATACTTAGGATTTATTATTAACCAAGAAGGAGTCCGACTGGATCCTACTAAAGCGGCAGCCATATGGGAATGGTCAATTCTGAAAAACCAAAGCGATATCCAAAGATTCATCTGATTCAGTAACTTTTAACGAAGATTCATCGTCGGGTTTGTATGATAACATTTCCTCTATACAATCTGACTAAGAAAAATGCAAGATTAAAGAGGGGAATAGCGGAAAGCGAGGCTTTCAATATGATGAGACAAAACATTAACTTCTGCCCCCGTACTCACACATTACAATCCAGGAAGACCGATCAAGATCGAAACAGATACATCGAAGTACGTGTGTATGTGAATCTTATCGCAACAGTGCTAAGACGAGAAATGGAAGCCAGTGGCCTTCCGACCAAAAACAAGGACGAATGCGGAATGTAACTACCATATTCACGACAAAGATCTATTGGCCATAGTACAGGCACTTAATGAATGGGCAAGATATGTCTTGGGGACCCATAACAAAATGTGTATCCTCACTGAACATATGAACTGGGTTCCTTTCACGATAATAAAAGATCTTAAGTAACGACAAATCCAGTGAAGCAAGAAGTTAAGCCAATATAACATACAAATCGAATAATGGCCAGGAAAAGACTGCGGCCAACTTGACACATTACAAGGAGAACTTAAGATGCGCCACAAGAAGATGACGACAGGATCAAACAACAACAAAGGATCCTACTACGACAAGCAAAATACTTTCTAGAGATAAGAATACTGGAAATTTAAACAATTAGTGTTCCAGCAGAAGATATAAGTAGGCTTTAAGAACAAAGTGGGAAGGACCCCCACATACAAGAGATAAGGAAAGTATTGGAACAAGTAACAAAAGAAAAAAAGGATATAGCCCTGAGGCTTTGTAAATGGAAGGATTGTTGCCTATAGTAGCAGAACAAAATATGGGTACCAGCAGAGGAAGAGATACAGACGGAACTGATCAAAAGCAGTAACGATATCCTACAACCAGGACATGCAGTGACAGCCGAGACTAAGGAACCCATCAACCGAACTTTCTACCTGCCAGGAATATGAGCGACAATCAAACATTAGGTCAAATATTGCGAAAATTATCATAGTACGAATTCATGTGGACATTTGCTGTATTGACTACGAGAATCAAATGAAGCCCTAGATAAGCCATGGAAGTTAATATCTATGGATTTAAATACAAATTTAGCAGAATCAGATGGTTAAGATGCTATCTTGGTAGTCACCGAGAGACTGTCAAAAATGAGTAATTTTATTGTTAGGTGGAAAGATATGAAAACACAACAATTCGCACAAACCTTTGCAAAAGAAATCTTTGGGTTATATGGACTACCGCATGATATAATCACTGATAGGGTAACACTCTACACCTCTAGTCTATACAAGGAGACAGGCCTGAGGTTGGGAATCGAAACGAAAGTAAGCACGGCTTACTACCCGCAAACGGATCGACAGAGCGAATGAACTAATGCCATCCTGGAACAATACCTGCGAATTTACGTCAATTATCAACAGGATAATGTGAATAAACTACTACCTTTTGCGGAGTTTGCATACAATAACGGACAACAAGAAACAATTAGGACAACAGGATTCTTTGCAAACTCCGGACAACACGCAAAGACTTGATGCGAGTGGTTATCTGATACCGGATCAGAAGATACAGGTGAACATAATGAACCAATGGGACTATACTATACACAAGGATATGGTTGCCGTATAACTTAGCCAGAAAGAAAAGTTACGATTAACAATGCACACCTACACCAAATTTCAAATCGGTAGACCTGGTAAAGTTCCTACCAAGGACTGTAAGGACTACTAGACCATACAAGAAACTTGATTAATGAAAGATGGAGCCCTTCAAGATCTAGGTAAGAGTTGGGAACAGCGCATATAAGCTGGACTTTACACCATCGATAAGTATAAACAAAACCATCCAATCTCACTTCTCCAACCCTACCAAGACCAAAGATTCCCATCAAAGATCCGATCACCACAACCACCAAACGAAATCGAAGGCGAGAGAGAATAGCAACTTGATGATATAGTTGATTCACAACTAGATTACTTAAAACTACAAGATTGAGGGAATTGGAGAGGATATTATACGGATTATGATAGAGTTTTGTATCGGCGGAAAACTATGAAAATGTGAAAATGGAATCCAATAATTTCATGAACGATACCCAAATAAACCAAGGCTGGGAAGAAATTAAACACGAAGCAATATACACTGTTCGGAACACCCAATAAGAGAAATCAATCTAACAAGCCCAGGGTATGCGACATTAGAGGACCGGCAAACGGTATCTGAACACAACGCGGTTAGCGGGACTGCATGCTATGACGAGTACTGCAACGTCTATAGGGGAGCCAAGGTGGGAGCCAGTTATAGGCCATAACATCCACATGCAGAAACGAGATGGGAGGAGTATTACCTAAATAATTATCCTGCCGACTGGTATGCGAAAATCCAGGGGGGATGCTAACCCAACACGTGGGGTAAAAGAGAAGGTCGGAGCTGTAAGGATGTGCAGCGGACGAAAGTCAGGAGGGGAGGGTTGGAGAGGGGGGAAGAAACCCGGAATGATAACTCGGAAAACCAACACATGCAGGCAAATATTGAATGCCTCTGCAGAAAAACTTCGGGTTTGGAAATACAGCTGGATGAACCCGATGGAACAATTAACCTCGAGGAGAAGACCCAATAAGCGCAATAGGCCACCATTGCGCAACAAAAACGGACTATCGCATTACCAGACCAGACATGAAAAATGGTCCTATACCAGATACGTAAAACGGAACAAATTTTATAGAAGTTCAGTCACGGTGTGAGAAGACGTGGGAACCAAGTAATGAAACCTGGTGAATAGCTAGATAGGACTTAAGCTGAGGGGAGAGAGGAGCTATTGTCACAAATCCTGACTTACCAATATGGAATATCACACATGACTCACAATTTGTAGGATCATTTATGATTATTATATTTTGTTGGTTTAATTTCTGTTTGTGGTTTCAAGACTCACGATTGTGAGGTCAAATGATGTTATGACTTTCGCACCTGACTACAAGTATCAGTCAGGGGTTTTACGCATGTGACGTGATTAGCGCACATGACCTTTTATGTGAATTGGATATTATGGTGATTGTATACTATGACACAAGCTATGACTCATAGGATGTTTGTTATACTATGACTCACAAGGTAGTCATAATATGGAGGTAACTCATAGTAAAGTCACCAGGTTTAGGGTTGTGGGAAGAGTGCCTATATAAGAAGGGTGACTGAGACAAATAACTTTCGACGCTGTGCTTCCCCTATTTTCCTGCCCCTACATTTTCAACCCCTCGGTTAACTCATTTAACTTCACGATCCCATCATTCCTGCCCTCGGTTAGGCTTCGCGTCCCTAGGCGTAGGCCATGGAGCCTTCTCGCCCCTCTTCAGTTCAGTCCTCCCACGCCCTTTCGTGTGAGGATTCTCCTCACCCCACCCTCGTGGTCAACTCCACGTTTATTTCTTCTTTTCTCCCGGAAACCCTTTCTGCCATTAGCTGGCGTGAAGGAAAAGTCCCCCCCCTCTCTACTGAAGACCTGTATGACTTCTCTACTGCGGAGACCTTTCTTCTTCCGCTCATTTGCTCCGCCCTGCACGTCCTCGTCACAGTCAACACCAGGTTGAATGAACTCACCTCACTCATCCGGGACCTTACTCCGGCTGCACCTGCCCCTCCTCAGAATGTGGTTGACACCCTGCGCTCAGACCTCGCCTCCCTTCACTCCTCTCTTCGTGACCTCTCACATAGGGTCACCCACCCTCAGTCATCCATCCCCCCCCCTCC
>QFET01002137.1:0-43330 GCA_003316355.1 Tuber calosporum
GCTCGCAGTTTGGTACGGTCGCCTGTAAATGTATCCGGGGTTTTGATTTTCGGCCTCCGTACCGTTTGTTCTTGTCGATTTTCCTGCACCGTTCTGATCAATTCTTGGAGTTGTTCTCTCGTGAGAGTTATCGTATCTGCTGGTCCTGCTACCCCCGACATCCTGTGTATTGGGGATGCTCCTGAGCTTACTGACCCTGATCTTGATCTTGCTTCCTGGGTGACCGGGCTTGGAGGTCTTAGAGATCCTTCTCGCGATATCTCGCTTAAAGCTTGTCCGAGTTCTGCTTGTAGTCCTAGGAAAGTCTGTGGGTCGTTGAAGTCTGGTACTTCTGTATCTGTAGGTGAATCCGTTTTGTATTCGTTAAGTGTCGCAAAAGACGCAACCAAATGTTACAAACCTATCCCTAGTCTGCCGGACAAGGCACACTATCTTCTTTAACCGCAACAGGTAACGATACGTACCGCTCGACTCACCGCTTCTTAAGATCTCGTAGCCTTATGTCGCCTAGGGACGCTGAGTCCTTTCACTCCTAGCCCGTGCGACTGCTCTCTAGCGGTAGGTTTCTCGAATCACCTTTCGGTCGTTGATATAAACGGATAGTCGTAATAAGAATAGAGTATTGATTGAACTAATAGATAAAATATAACATAGGAAGTAACTTAGGTGGTTGCGTGAAGAGCTAGCTATCTGTGTCCGTGACCCTCCTTATATAGGCGCTCTTCCCACAACCCTAACCCTGCTGACTCTACTATGAGTCACCTCTTTACTATGACTGCCGTGTGAGTCATAGTATAACAAACATCCTATGACTCACAATTTGAGTCATAGTATACAATCCCCATAGTATCCAATTTCCATAAAAGGTCATGTGCGCTAATCGCGTCACATGCGTGAAACCCCTGACTCATACTTGTAGTCAGGTGCGAAAGTCATAACATCATATGACCTCACAATCGTGAGTCATGAAATCATCAACATAAATCAAATCAAACATTCATAATCATAAATGATCTCACAAATCGTGAGTCATGTGAAACGTTCCATATTGCTAAGTCACGATTTGTGACAGAGATAATGCATCGATAATAATCAGTATAGTTGTATAGTGCTATAATTAGTTCAAAGGGCTAACGAAATCGATAGCTAGGGATTGGTAGGGTTCGTCACATGCTGGCAGGGTTAGAGATTTGCCTGGCAGAAGAGTGGTTGCCTGATTGTTGATCGGGTAGTGATCCTAAGAGCAGCAGAAAGCAATTAATTCCTAGAGCATCCGTGGCCACCAGAAGAAAGAAGCAGTGTAATTTTTAGACAGGTAACGTCAGAAGTGTCCTATGCCTTGATGAACAGTTTCAGAGATGAAATCCCACAGGATCCTCCCCTTTCCAAGGGTCTCATAGGGATATAGATATTGGATAACTGTCATTATTGTCATCTATGAGCAGGTCATCCTGGATTGTATAGTTTAGGTTGTTGGTAGTTTCCAAGACTTCCTGGAAAGGATAGTCATTCTTGAGAGCTCCTATAACCACTGTGTGAATTTTTACAATAAGGGATAGGTGGAGGGTACCAAGGAAGGTTTGTGCCTTATCAGTTGCTGCTGTATTCCAGAAAGCTTAAGGGTTAGTTTAGAGGGGTCTAGAGGTTGGCAAAGCTAGTAAGGCTGAACGTGTGAAGGCTGGAGTTAACATATCTGCAAGTTTGAGGTATTTGGTTTCTGGTGAGGTTAGGGATATATAGCTATTGTTTGATAGAGCAGGGCTACTGTCTATTGAAGTATCAGATGTTGCTTTCCATTAGTTTACTTGCTTTCGCTTTGCAGTCTCCTTAACGAAATATCCAGTGGTTTCCTGGCAGTCTCTGTATCTAACTCACGGCTCTTCATAGTAGGCAGTCCAACCAAGTACGGAATGACTTGGTTGCTCTATAGTTTGGTAAGGGTTCAAGGTGGCTTTGTCTGCCCAAGAATTACCTGGCTAGATTCTGCTATCGTTACTGCTAGTGGTGTTCTTGGATATTTGAGAGTCAGAGACTATATTTGCTGCTATCTCTTTGGTCGCTATGAAGTCTAGGGAGGAGCGATGCATAAATTCGCAAGTGGTGAGGGATGGAGAGTGCCTTTTTTATTCAATAGTTTGCATTTCACTGTGGGAATGTAGTGTATATTATAAGGAAGAAGTGTAGCTGGTTTGAATATAATTGGAGTTGTAGTTCTGGATATCTGAATTTTCGTAGTAGGAGTCCAGCTGTATTATATCATGAAGCTCTAAATTGGTTTCACGAACTCAGGATAGATACTCTGTATGAAAATTTCAAACTCCAGGCATTGATAATATTTTAAAATTATGGAGGCTAAGAGGCATTATCCATCTTTGCTGCCAGTTACAGAGATTCTTTTGCAACATGAGCTTAGTAAGACCCTCATAGTTGGTGACTATCGTGAACTTCTATATTACAATAAGTGGGTGAAGGCTTGTTCAGCCTCAACCATCGTAAGCTGTTTGTGTTGGTGGGTGGGGTAGTTACTTTGAGAGGCTGACAGTTTGCTATAATAGAATGCTGCAAGTCTGAGTTTATCTCTCGTTAGTCATTGGCTAATCCCAGTGCCAGTGCCAGTAGGAGATATATCGGTTAATAGCTAGATTGGTTCTGGGTTGGTATAGTCAATAGGTCTAAGAACTTGATGATTTTTACTGCCTTTTTCACAGTCTGCAGGGTTGCTTCTTACCAGTGAATCCATATCCATTCAGCATCGCCTAACAGCTCAGTAAGTGGTGCAGTAATAGTGGCGATATCTTGTAACAACTGTGAGATATAATTAACTATTCCACTATAGTGGATAGGTTCCTTTCTATTCTGGAGTTATGTCCAGTCTCCACGCTACCGGTCTTCAGTGTTAAAGGGAGAATACCTTGATCATCGATCAGGTGTCCTAGGATATCAACCTTTTCTGATAAGAAGAAACTGTTCTTGGGGTTGTCATATGGCTATGCTTCATGCAGCTTCTGGCAAACAGCTTTGATATGGTTAATATGCTCATTGTATGTATCGCTATATATCAGGATATTGTCGATATATACATATACAAAGATTCTAATACCTCAGATAGTGTATCTTTCATGACCCTCATGAAGCTTCATGCGACATTTATGTCTCCTTGCAGCAATACTTTACAGGCGAAGCCTCCAAATAGTGTCTTGATAGTTTTGTGCTTCATATCCCTTGGCTCTACCCTGATCTGAAAGTAGGGATCACGGAGGGCTAACTTGCTTTGTAATTTAGCTATACCTACAGTATTGACTATAAGCTGCGGATTGGGAATTGAAGTATCGTTGTTCTTGGTGTTGGATTCGTATGGCTAAAGTCCACTACTACTCTTATCCTGCCATGAGGTTTCTATTGAAATTTTCTATTTAATTTCCTTTGAGTGTATCATTGAAAATATAAAATATTCTCATACTTGGTTTGGGTTTCAGTTTACGTGTACACCGCTTACATTACTACAGTTAAGACATATATATCTCTATATTTCATGGTATTGAACAGGCTATGTTAGAAGATTTTCATATGTGTTTTCTTATCTGGTGTTCAGGATTTTACAGTTGTTTTATTCATCTTTTATGTATTGTTCTTGGTCATATAGATCATATTCCTTCATAATATTTCCCTCCCACCATCTTAGAATTTTGTATATTATTTGGGATTTTCTTGACAGGATATCAGGGTCAAACACAGTTCACACTTAGGTTTCTTGCTATAGTTTCCCTATATTTATCTCACTTGCGTGGAGGATATAGTGTTTTCAAAAATAAGTATAATATGATAAAACAAGTACTGGCCCGTGTGTTACCACACTGGTTTTGTGATATGGAATTAATATTACAAATACATATTACTTCGCATTTCACCAGATAAATCATTGGTTATCATAGTATACAGTTTTAAAATTTAATAGACTATAAGATCTCAGAAAAGACAACATTCTTTGTAATACCTACTTGGGTATTATCCCTTTTCAATACCTTGACATTGTGAGGATTAAAAGCCCAGGATAATGCCACATATAGCTGGCCATGAGTAAAGATATCATTTTCCAAAGAAATTCTAACAACCTTCAGTGACTGACCTTGGCTTTTGTTGATCGTCATGGCAAATGCCAGTCGAACAGGATACTGCCTTCTATTAAGTTGAAATCTAAGATCACTGTCTGGATTACTTGTAATTTGAATACGTAGTAGATAGGCTTTTTGTCCACTGCATGTTCCTGTAAGAATTACTCCACCAATGAAATTTCTTCCCAAATGGGTGTTTTGAAGTCAAGTGCCATTGCAAATACCATGCAGAGGACTCAAGTTCTGTAAAAGTATAACAGTTGCTCCAATTTTAAGTAAAGGACGATGATATGGCATTCCAGAAAGAGTGAGAGAGTTTATATACTCACTGGAATAGAGTTCGGCAGCACCTTCCGTAACCATATCAGCGCTGGAGTATGTGGTAGATTCTCCAGGAAGTAGATCCTAAACCTTATCATTAATATCGGCAACATCGATATTGCGGGGTGCTAGAATGGCTCTTTCAGTAAGATACTGAGAAGTTGGTACTCCATCCCTAAGTTCTCCATACACACTGGCAATCAACTCCCCAATTTTGTTCTCTGGAACCTGTAATGCCTTCGGTAACTAAATTTGATCAATAGCACACTCTTTGAACCGCTTTTCCCCAACTGCCAGAATAAATTCTGCATACTCAGCAGCATTTTTCCACTACTCAGGTGACATATTACCACCCAAAAGACGATAGTTCTCTTTAAGTTGAAGGCCAATAACCAAGTGCCAAAGATAGGATCTTTTGAGACAGGAGGCAACTATTTGTGCACGTGACCCTCGAGGAACTATTGGTAGGCATTGCCTAAAGTCCCCAGCAAAAAGCACTGTTAGGCCACCAAATGCCTATAGAGGTGAGTTTTGAATATCCCGTAAGGTCCGGTCTACTGCCTCAAATGCATGGCCGTGTTGCATTGGTGCTTCATCCCAGATCATAATCTTTGCTTGCTGAATTTTCACTGCCAATCGTGGGTTTTTCGAGATATTGCAATAGGAATCCTTATCAATGCTGATTGGAATTTTGAAGGTTGAATGGGCTGTTTTCCCAGAATTCAATAAGGTTGCTGCAATTCCACTGGATGCAACTGCGAAAGCAAGATTTCCCTCAGCACGTATAGTACTTAAGAGAAGGTTTTCAACAAAGGTTTTTCCTGTTCCAGCGGGTCCATCCAAGAAGAACAATCTTGGATTATTGGATGTTATACACTCCATTACTGTATTCACAGCATTTCATTGAAGTATATTACATTTTAGAAGATTTCTTTGTACCTCATCCCTTAATGTTGCTGGGTCTTGTACATTATCAACATTCTCACCACGAACCTTTGAGTGATCAGACCCATCAACTAACTGGAACTGGTAAGTTGGTCCTGGAATTCCAAAGTCACTTAATGACTTGCCACTTTGTTGGATAATTTCCTCCAGCATACTGAGACCAAGTGATAATCTTTGGCTCTCAGATGGTTCAGCAATCCCATATTGGTGTATTAACAGATGAATACAATCATCCGTAAGGAACACTTTGAACATTTCTCATAACTCTCTCGGCTCAGCAGGGTTGCACTCAGTCAGGATAACTGCAAACAGGAGGCGATGTTGAAATCCTGTCAACATTGTCAATCCATCTTGAAGGGCCTCTTTCCACTCATCATCATTTGCAAGTAATCCTTTGGCATTACAGGCCTCACGGAAGGTTGAATAGAGTATGTCATCTACTGTTCTTAAGGAGTTAAAGCTGGTTGCACCCTTCGTATGCAGAAGTAGAAGTCTTTCAAAAAATCTTTCTCCTGCCTTTGGACCACTAAAATACATTCGGCCAATTGATATACCTTGCTTGCGTGGAGTCCATTCTCGTTCTTTCCGTTTGAAGACAAATTGGATTGGAAAGTCCTGATATAACAACTCTTGTGCAAGTGGATACTTGGCATTTGATTTGAAATAAGCTGTCAAGGTAGTGTCCCTACTACTTGCTTGATCAACAATATTTTGAAGAATATCAGTCGCCTGAAAAAAAAGCGGATTGCTGTTCAGGTAAATGTAGTTGAAGTCGCTGAATCGGAGGACTTCCATCATGCATCTTGTTTCCAAGTAGTCGCCATGTTGCTTCTGGTGCAGAAATATAGCGTGCGTCAAGATACACCTTTACCTCATCAATATGGGAAGGCTCATCAAGAACTATATTGGCACAGTCGGGACCCTTATAAACATATTTATATATATACTTGACGGCTTGTATAGAAGAACAAATTTCGACGTTGATATGGCAGTTATAGCGCTTCGAAAGAAAGGGGTTATATGGAATAACCCAGCAATTGTCATAACGAAATCTCGATATTGTTCCATTTGACAGAATCCGACATTAGTCTATATATCTTCCATCCTGCCGGCGGCGATAGTGTGGATAGCTATCTTCTCCTATGATAGTTTCCTCCAAAAACCTTTTTGGATAGTGTTTTGAGCAGCAGCCATTGAGACCTCTTCTATCAACCATACATGGAGTATTACTATTTTCTATACCACATGGTTCATGAAGCATACAGGTAGTAACTGTCTCCCAGAGTTGATGATCTGTCTCCTTATCAGGAATCTCCGCTGATACAGCTTTATCAATTTGTTCAACTGTATGCACAACATCAGCTGCATGCAGTATTATCAAAATGTGTGCATGAGGTAGTCCCCTTTTCTGAAACTCAATAACATAAATATGTACCTTGACTCTTCCCAGTACATCTTTCTCAATAAGATCCTTCATAAGACTTGAGAGTTTTAATTGAAAGACTCTGGCTTCCAAATCAGAACGATCAGTAACTTGTTGTCGATGGAGTAGATTTTGCTGAATTTCTGGCCATGCAGGATTGTAGGTCATCGTGATGAAGAAATCAGGCTTGCCAAAGGCCCGTACAATTGCCATTGCATCCTGATAGAGTTCAGTCATCTGTCTTGGGGACCCAGCAAAGCTTGATGGAAGAATAACTCTGTTTCCTAAACTGGCGAGATCCATGTTGCCTTGATTGACCAAGGTGTCTGCAAGACCTTGGTATTGATCATTTCGTAGTGTCTTTTGATTTGAGAATAGCCACCACAGATTATTTTGCTCTGTTGCAGCAAATGCATCGACACACCACTCCTGAAAAAGCCTTCCTGATAGGAAAAGATGTGATGGAATCGGCATGCGGACATGAAGATAATAGGCATGAAATAGTGTTAGTATAACTCGTTTGGACCCCCCACGACCGGTTGTCAGATTAACTGCTTTACAGGCAACTGGTTCCTCTTCGTGTAAATGCAGATCCTCATCCAAATTGGACTCATCACGTACTGCATTTCCAGCTGATTCATTTCCAGCAAGAGGAATATCTCGATGCCATCCTTGCTCCCCTCTATGTAAAATAAGCGGATATCGTAGGGGAAGATAGGTTGTGTGTAATTCTGATATTCTCTTCATCGGTTCCTCTTGGAATGCTACACCCTTGTAAGGAAGTATGATTTCGCGTGGCTGCATATTTTCTTCACCCATTCTCTCAATAAAAGCTCCTATCTCATTTAGCGTTGGAGTATTATAGGTACGTGGATCCTTGCCATGCTCTCAAGGATCCTGTAGTTGCAGACGTAAAGTTTGTATGATTGCTGGATTTGATACGATTATGTCTCCAACAGAGTGAAATAGCTGGATATAGGGACTTGTTTGTGAGAGTGAGAGTTGAATTTGCATTACAATTGCAGCATCAAGGTTGCCAAAAACTTGTAGTCGGTTTTGTACCTGAGTATTGTAGTTACTGGAGTCGTATGTATAGATTTGAGCAAACTTTGGTGTTTGTCCAAGATTTGGAAGTAAAGATCCAATCCGGTGGTATAAGGCTCTTTTATTTTGAAAAGAGTATACTCCAGTGCCTTGGGCACCCAATGTGTGCTCATTAACCCCTAAAGAAGTAAAGGCGAAGATATTATTATAATATCGAATTTTTAGACGAAACTCCTTTGCCACTAATATTCTCCCATCATTAGTTGTTGGTCTTTCCTAGATAAAAACAAATAAGCTATGATTAAGACTACCTACATGCAGATTGAGAAGTGAATAATTCCAACAACTAAGGAGCTGGTTGCTGAATATTGGATAATATAACTTTTCCATTGGCACAACATTTGGAGAAAACTAAGGCGTCAACTTGTGAACGGGAACTCTTTTCTTCAAGAAAATGTAATGTGTGACAGTGATTACATTCTTTATTCAATAAAGAGAGCGTCTGACGTGTAATTGTATTGACTGGTGAAAGTGCTGAATGATAACCAATTGCTTCTGGTATTCTGGGAACCTAATAAACCATGAAATTTAGAATCTCTGAAATTGACATGTAAGGAAGGGATAAGAGAGAATACTTACTATAATGAGATTATTAGGCAAATTATTTTGTGGTAGGACTGTAAGTCGGTTTCTAAGTCGAGATGCTCATCGTGCAGCACGACATATTGAGCAAGTTAAATAGAAACCTCTTGGTCCTAATCTTGCAAAAAAATCATCTTCCTTTGCTTGTCGGCATCCTGAACACGTCCTCATTGTAATCTGAATAATAGGTGAAGGACAAAACAACGAAATTGATCTAAAAACGTAGAATAAAGTGTGAATGTAGAGATAAAGAGACAATGCTGATAGCATGACAGGGACATTTGTGGCACTTAAGAATTTAAATTGCAAAAAAATTAAAACAATAGTATGTGTAAGGCTGACGAAGATAGTAATTTCTACTGTTGACATACAGGTTAAAGAGTAAAAAACTGAACTGTAATACTCAGATTTTACAAAATTTCCATCTGGATTATCTGGGTGGTCTTGCAGTATTAGAACTAAATAGTTATGTTATTTACTGAAGCCAAATATACTATTCTACATCTTTCTTCCTATATTTGGAAATAACTCAAACCTGGACTTTCAGAATGATATTAAAATTGGAGGAATAGAAGAGAATGACTAAACCATATGATCTATGATCTTTAAATATGTGGAAGTTTACATTGTGGGATCTTATGGATTCACAAGTGGCATTCTTGGAACTGTCTAATGTAACATTAAAATGTCGATTTAAGACTTACAATTTCATGGCTTGGCATTTATTTCTTGGCACAATGCTTCTATCTTGGCATGTAGATCAGGTGACCGTGTTTTTCTCAAAAGCTTGTTTTATATAATAGATACTGTATTATTGACAATAAATATTATACCATACATACCATACATATGTGCTCTAAAGCTTTTTATCCTAAATCTTTAGCTATAAGCCCTAACCCAATCATAATTGCTTGTCTATCAGTTTGTGCCCTAAGAGTCTCCTAAAGGATTTTTATTTCTAACACTAAATTAACTGTTTAAGAAAGATAATTATTGCTTTATACACAGTCCTCAGAATGCCAATGTACTATTTTGAAAATGGGCTGTACAAAAGACCCAAAGCTACACAGCGCTTTTGCGACTGAACCTCCTGAAAGTGGCAAAAAGGTAAGATCTTATAGCATATAACAAAAGAGAAATTTAAATATACCCAAGTTGATATAGCTTGAATTAGTTGGGTATCACGCCTGCAGAAAATCCTTTACCAAAATGCCAACATGCTGACATGAGCAATAATCAACTTGTGCCAAATACTAGAAGTTGATGAGTGTTGTAGGCAAGGCTAGCGTCGGATCACCGACCCTTGCTGCAGGTCAAATACGTATTATGACTCTAGTAGAATACCTTTCTTCAGTGGGGAAGCCTAACGCCGATGTCTCATTTGCCCTTGCTATCTATATGAAAAATCTGCTGTTCAAGGTTACTCAATCAGGATACTTTCATGCCCCTTTGAAAAAGGTTTTCCACTGCCTATGAGCTACCAAGTCGGTTTCTGTTATGTACAACTTTACACGCTTAGACCTATCTCTAGGTTAAAGAAAATGTCGACAAGGTCATTCAATACTCGTACAATATTAATATTATTGCTGAGGGAAGCAAAAATTAGACCAAGGATCGAATTATCAACATCTCAGTCAAGACCAAACGAGGTATCCTCCATTACAGTTCTCACAATGCCGGATCCATGACATTTATGGCTGAGAATCTGGCTAACTGGCTGATGGCCAAACTTGGTGTACTTGTCAATGGTGGTTGGAAACGGATAAATAGCTTTACTAATGATACCTGTTCTACAGTGCGTCTATTGTGGTGAATTCTTACTGCTGACTAAAGATTACAACTCTCCAAAGCACTCTTTGTTCCCTATGACTCTCACGGCATCCAACTACTCATCAAGGATGTGCTTGGACTTGCTCACTACAAGATAATCCAATCCTAGATCATATTGGTAATCAATATGTTTTGCCAGTCGCCTCTTGAACTGTCAATTCTTCGAAAGAAACAAAGAGCTTGTTATAGAAAAAGTAGTGCTTTAATTCAGGCTGTTATGACTTGCTGGGGGATCCAGGCACGCGCTATCGAAACCACCTATAAGAACAAAGTTGCCATATAGGCACATATGCTCAACGATTAGATTCAACTTAATCATGCGGTTACTGATCTTCTCTTATCACGTGATTTCTGGAACAATATTGAAGAGCTCCAGGATCTCAGTCTCCAAATTCACCAGGTTCAAGTTCAATCAGAGTCTACTAATGCTCATCTTGAGTTGCTTGTTTCTTGCTGGCTTAGCATTCACACCCATCTTGTGCCTATTGTGAATATGCAGCCCACTTTGCATGAAATATTAGGATTATTTCAGAAGAGAATAGACCATCAAGTCCTAGCTCTTCATTGGAGTGTCCATTTTCTACCACCAGTGTATATTAGTGCAACTACAATTGTTAAGCATCAAATCATGGTTATTGAATACCTTCAGAATGCACATACTGACCCCACTACCCAAAACTGCATTTAGGAACAATATTACAGGTACTGAGTGAAGGATGGACCTTTTAGTCCCAACAATCTTGCTAGGAATATTACTTCACTAATTACCTTTTGGCATGCCCAACACACCTTAAGTCATAAGATCTCACTCTTAGCGACACGACTGTTTCGTACCCCACCAATCTAGTCCTCAGTGAGCCTTTCTTCTCTGCCCAGAATCTCATTCAGAACAAAGTCCACAATAGGCTAAACTCAAATCAAATTGATAAGCTTAGCGATATCTATCTCTACCGCCGTGTATTGGACCACAAGGCTGGTGAACCACATCAGTGGCAGGAGCTCTCAGTTGAGGCAGTGATTGAGTTAGAAGATGTTATTGTGGGTCTCCTGGATACAATTGAAACTGGAAGTAATAAAGGTATTATAATTAAAATCCTTTTTAATAGAACTATACTATGGGCTTTGACTATTTACTAATATTATTATTGACAATTTAGAGAGGGAGGCAAATGGGGAGGAGACAGGGGATGAAGTTGACAAGGAAACAGTCACTGCTCCTGATGATATCATATATTCTATGGTATGGCACAATCCCAGGTAATACAAAGACAAGGCTGATACCTTGAAATTTAGGCTAGGGGATTGATGTGGCATAGGTATGACAAGGTTGATGAAAACATCTAGCTAGCAACAAGCTCTTATTTGTAACCTTGTACTTTGCAATTGAAAGTAGTATTTTCCACTCCCTGAATAACTGTGGTACTGGATCTTGCATGAAATATTTCGTACTTATTTGTATAGATTGAATAAAATATATCTTTAATAATAAAATGCGGTGTTTATACAGTATTATACCGTATTATACAAAATAGTATAAATACAATGTCAAACGCTAGGAGGATGCACTTTTGTATAAATACGGCGGTTACCACCCACCTCGCTTAGATAGAATAAGAACTAGAACTCCTACCAATCTGCTTTCATAGGTACCTCTCCTAGCTTAGCATGCAATGGAAACCCCTTCATACTTCCGTAGTATTTTCCACATAGCAGTAACGACCGAGCCACCGGAGTTCACATTTTGAACAGTTTCCCTTGAATGACTATGCTGGCACCTCTTGTAGTTTGAGATCAGTCCAGTATCCCAGCCCTGATTTGTTTCTCTGTCCATGCCTTGAACTCTGAGATCAATTGTTCCATAGTCCTAAAGGTTGGCAAAATGACATAGAGGTTTGGGTCCTTGATAGTAATCTTGCATTTAAAGTGCCGCAATAGTAGTAGAGTGTAAGGTATTTCTGTAACAAAAACCTAAGGAAATATCTTCGTCATGTGTGGTATATCTTCCTGTTTTGCTATTGCTGACTGAGGCTGAATACTATTCCAATTGGAGTTAACTTTGACTCTATGGTTAGTGAGGTAGAGAATATTTTTTCCGTAGTCTATTACTGCTCAAAAGCGTATGAGGTTATCTATACTGAATAGATTATCATATTCTAATACAGTAGTGACACTCACGTATATATTGGATACCTTCATGCGTCAGATTTCGATATCTGTGATACAGGTGTGATTACATCTTGATCTTTATCCCTGGACAGTGACTTTGAGCATTATAGGCTTCTTCCTATTGACAGAAAGGAAATGGTTTATTGTGACAATCTGATTACTGATTAGGGCACTACCAATTGTTCCAGTTTCGGCTATGACCCTGGCGGGTTTCTTTTTGACCAGCAATGTGAATTCTAATGATTTGAATAGCCTTGCGGCTTCCTTGGTGGAGCCAACAGTTGTCTTATAAGTTATAATAGTATTTCTTCTATCCAGCTCTTCTGAGTCATCTCTTTCTGCCACATATTACTCTTCATCGCTAGCTGGGTTGTCTTCAGTGACTGTGACATGATTGGGCTAGATTTCCTTCTTGGGATAATCATTTGCCATATGTTCTGACTCTCCACAATAGTAACTGACTACCTTTCTCCTGTGTTATTGTATTCCTTGCTTGCATGGCTTCTTATGCTTAGGAGGTGTCTATTTTCTTGCTGAAGCTTAGCCTTTTCTTGCTGGCCTGCTGTTAGTTTGTTGTGAAGCATTCTTACCTTTGTTTGCCATATTTCGGCAAGTGCTAGAAGGGCTGCCATTACTCCCATAGGCTCCTGACTAGAACCTCGTTGCATTATTCTTTTTGCCAAATGGACCAGTTGATTCTATGTATCTGTGTCTCCTATCTGAGGTTCCACATTCCTTCTGAGACTGGGATCCTTGGTATCCAAAAGGTGTTGCCTTTGTACCTAGTCTGATAGCAAGTCCCTAGTCAGTGTTCGTCTGAGGTCTTCTAGTTCTCTAGCAATATTGCAAATTGTCGCTAGCTTGACTCCTGGGAACTGTCGCATCTTCTGCCATTTGAGGTACAGGTAATGAGTAGTAGTTGATGCTCAAAAGGCTGCTTAAATCAATTCTTGAATTCTGGGATGAAGGCTTTATTGTCTTCAAACTTACATATGACCTTGAGGTAGGCACTATGTGCCCACTTGTCTGTATAAGTATCATAGTAGTCCTCTACATCCTCTGTATCATCAGGGACAACAGATTGGGATAAGTGCTTCTAAACCTCCTTAAAACAGAACTTGTGTTTGTTTAGTTGTAGATCTTCTCCTTCTTCACTGTACTTGAATATTGTGGAAGCTTGATTTTTAGTATTCTGGGTTGTTCTAAAGTGTCCGCAATTGTCCCAGATGCTGTTGGAGGGGATAGCGGGTCTCTGAGAGTTTCTGGTTCTTGCACATTTCCCTAAGGTAATAATGTTGGTCTAGAAGGTCCCCCGTAGTCTGGAATTCCCCAGGTGGTGTCTTGCTTTTTTATGGGACTTCAGAGTGTCGTTGGATTCCAAAGAGTGTCTCCAAAATGCTTCTTGTTCATGGTCTTAATTTCTAAGCTGTCTCTGTTCTCTGGTTTTCTATTTGGACGATTTGCTTGGAAGTAAGGTCATCTTCTGAGTCTGAATCAAGGACTCCTGGTTATAGGAAACTTGGTCTAGGTATAGGTGTATCGTCACCTTCTACTTCTGGTTCTGTATCCGGGTTATTTCAAACTCTAGTTGGATGTCTGGATATTCTTCCAGACCTAGTAGTATAACATCTTCAGTCTAAAATGATGAATATAGTACCAGAGCCAGGATTCTCTCCCTGCAGCTGATGCTTCTAACTAGGTATCACTAAAAGGGAACTGTAATCAATCCTACCCACCGTTCTCAATCCTGAGAACAAGATATCACCTGCTAAGGTGAAAAAAATGCAAGAGGTGCTAGCCTGTATAAACGGTTATACAATAGAGTCTAAGCGGAAGCCAGCTATCGCTATGATGTCTAAGGATGACTTGCTAACAGGCGAAGCCAAGCATAGTACAATAGAATAGTTTACAGAGCAAAGGGAAATAATAGCATTACCATTCAGCCAATTGTATTTACTGTCTAGGCATATGTCTTAAGTCTGATGTCTCCTGCTAGCTAGGAGACTACTCTTTAAGATATGAAATCTTGCCTCCACAAGCTGAGGCTTTGGAAACATTTAGCTACTATCATTACTAGTAAGTGTAGAGTTACAGGAATCCTGTCACCCTGTAGGACTCCTGGAAAGCCAGGAACCTTTCCACAAACTGCCTCTATCCTCCCACTGGTATATATGACCTGTTCCTTCCTTTGGAACTCCTGGGGCAAATTCAGGCCAATCCTCCCTGGCATTCTATAAACAGATGGCGGAATCTTGAGATTCCAAGAAAGAAATCCTGTATAAAAGAAATCAAATTAATATAGCTAATCTGATAATGGAAAGGTTAGTGTGACTGGTAAACGAGCTATCAGAATATGTACACATAATATAATAAGTTACATTATCCTGCGGTGAATAATATTACCCAAGCCACGTATTTCATAGTATTATTTTGCAACAGTTACCTTTATAGCCAACTAGCTCAACACCTTTCTACCTTTCAACTATTGTTATTAATTTACAGGTATTCAGAAAGATAGATTTATTTTATATGGTAAAATGTATATATCTCAAAATATTTATTTGTTTGACATAAAATATCCTGGAAAGGCCTTTAGTTTAGGAATAATATTTTCTAAGCTGCTGAATATAGTTCTATATGACCTGCTAGGTGGTTAAATTTAAATTTATTAATTGTGGAAATAGCCCGACATTGAACTTTTAATTTCCACCGGCTCATAATATGGTATT
This sequence comes from Tuber calosporum, assembly GCA_003316355.1. Lineage (NCBI taxonomy): Eukaryota > Fungi > Ascomycota > Pezizomycetes > Pezizales > Tuberaceae > Tuber > Tuber calosporum. The sequence goes on from QFET01002137.1 coordinate 15,213, forward strand.
CTATTTAAGAACTGCTGTATCCCCTAGTTATGAAAAAAAGACACCTCCTATTCAGTCTCCACTACAGCAGCAGAGTTTGTAGCTATCTACCACAGTATATAGCAAATCGAATAGCTACTTAATGGTCTCCAAAATGTTGCCTTAAACCTCCTTATCACCATATATGCTGACCATGCTGGTACAACCCCCCTCGCTGTCAACCCTCAGCTTAGCATTAGAACCAACCAAATCACTCTCCATTTCTTTAAGACCTGTCAAGTGATAAAAGCTGGTTTGTTTACACTCCTTAGGGTTGACTCTGCAAATAGCCTTATTCACATTTGTACTCAAATCATAATGAAACTGCCATCTCAATGAATAACTGAACTCTCAGGCCATATATAATATGGGAAAGTTTTAAAATTTTCTATTTATTACCTTTGTGTATTTTATTAATATTATAAGATATTCTCTTACTTGGCTGTCTTTTGGTTAACCTGTATACAACTTATATTACTATAGTATATACAGAAAATTCCTGATATTTCAGGGTATTGTACAAGTTATAATAGTTAATTCGTTTATGTATTTTTCTATTTAGTCTTTGAGATTTTACCATTGTTTATACATCTTTTATACATAATTCTTAAGTGATATAAATTATATTTTCTTACTAATAATTTCCTCATACCATCTAAGATTTACATATATTTTATTGGGATATTCTTGGCAAGATTTCAGGGTCAAACACTGTTCACACTTCTGTTCCTTACTATGTTTCCCTATATTCTTGTCACTTTTGTGGTGGATGTGCTCCAGGATAAACAGGCAGTTATCACCCACCTCTCTTAGGTGAAAATAAGACACAGAACTCCTACCACTCTGCTCTTCAACTTTAGACTTCTCCTCACCCCAGCATGCAACACCATCCCCTCGTACTCGTGTTGTATTAGCCATACAGTCGTAAAGTTTGTGCCATCAGAGTTCACATTTTGAACAATCCGAACCGTCTCCCAAGTATTGTATCACACCTAGCAGCACTGTATCCACACCTTATACTTTTATTAACGTGACACCACCCACCCCGATGCCCAGTTCCATGTATGCTCTTCACCAGCAGGCACAAGTAGAAAATCGCCAGAAGCAACCATAAATGACTGACCACCAGCGATCACTTGTCCCTCTCTGACATTTAGATTCCAACACCATCACCATCGCCGTCACCGTCATTCCATTACCACACAAGGCCTTCCCCTCCATACGTACCATATTCCAACAAACAACCAAACAACCAGAAGGCGGAAAAAAAAGGAAAAAAACACCAAAAAACGAATATCCCTATCATTGAACCAGTCCACCACAGGGAAACGCCGCCACCCTCCAACCTTCCGTCAAAATTACAAAACTCGAAAGTCCATTCAAGGGCAGCAGCCACCCCCCACTCTGAATCGCACCCTATGCACCTCACCGCCCCAAACACGCTGCGGTTGTTACCTACTTGTAGGGCAGGACAACCCCCCCACCACTGATCTGACCAACGGCGAATTACTGTGCGAGCACGGACACATGCGTCCCGCTACCCGGCCCCCGATTTTGCTATGATAGTACCACTGTTCCTTCCACCGTATGCATCCCAGAAAGTGAACAGAGCCCCTGGGCATGGTCGTCAGTGTCTATCAAATAACATTGTGATACTTAACTATTCATGCGGCTAGATTGAAATCAGAAAGCCCTATTCTAGGTTAGTGCGTATCAAGCCACAACTAACCACATATGGCACCAGGACAGCCACAGCCGAAACACAAAGCCTTGCTGCCAGTGAGTTGCTGGCTTTATTGTTACTGTAACCATGTAGGTAGGAGTTAGACCGTGAGCCCTCCACGAGGCGACACCCTCAGCGAGGTGCGGCGAGACTTGGCAGCAAACGTTCCCTGATTTTAACTACAGTAGCAAGCTAAGCCATGCCGCGCCTCCCTGAGGGCGCATATGGTCCAACACCCGATCTATTCAGTTGTGGCTTGATATGCACTAGTCCAAAATAGGGCCTTGTGAGTTATTTATTCAATTTTGTGCAGAAGCATTTGCTCCCCCGCCCTGGCTTAGATCAAGTCTTGCTTATTCATCTATATACACCCTCGCCAGCACCCCGCCAGAACCCAGATTGGTATAACCAGGTTTGGGGGCCAGTTCGATCTCCTAACCGATGGGGTGGATGGGGTGATCATTGACTTCACTCCGAGGACCCTGGATATCAACCCAGAGTAAAAAAAGGGTCCGCAACACATAAGGGATTTACGAGCTCGAGTGTCACCATGCTACCTCTAGAGAAGCCAAGCCCCCATCATAGAGTCGAAACGAATGGATAGTCTACACACCCCAACCCACCCTACCCGAAATCATTACTATAGCATGGGCGAGAAGGGAATGGTTTCGTTAATCACTTCAGGTATAATAGAGGGGACTGGATAGGCTTTATTCCATAGCCATTAATGGAATGTAGTACCCAGCGTTCATTAGGTACATGGCTTAATTTCGTACATAGCGTGTCTGGGCATAAGCCCTTCCTAACAGGTCTGGGGATATCTTCCCATCAACAAAGGAAACTTTTTTACTCCTTTCTTTGGTACTCCCTTCGGAACAACTCATCCACCTTGAGGCAGTAGTAAGCCCCTTTTCTGATGGCCTCAGCGCTACCTTGGGGAACAAAGTTTTTCTTTCCGTGAGCCTGGTGGCGGAGTTCGCACATCTAGGAAGGTAGATATTAGAGTAAACTTCAATGAATTGATGTGTAGCAGTCAACTTACGTCATCGTAGACTTGGGGCTCAACAACCCTTCGAGCCTCGAGCCTCTCCTTGAGGTTAATCTTCTCGGCCAACTCCTTAGTACTAGCCTTGATTGTCAAGGAGAACAAACTACTCGCCAATCCACTCCCGTAGGAGAACAAGGCAACCCTCTTGCCTTGGAGGGTGTCTGAATCGACATTGGAAAGTAAGGATACAAGGCCCGAGTAAACACTAGCGGTATACATGTTTCCACACTGTGTGGGTGCAAGCAAACTGGGCTTCACACACTCCTCGAACTTCTTCTTGGAAAGACCCAGAAAGGTCTTCTCAATGTTTCGGTCTGAGAGTGACTGCTCATAATCGAGCTCACGGAGGTCCTGGGGAACGCTGTCAAACTGAGGGGCTGCAGGAGAAGCGAGGAAATCGTTATATAAAAGGCGAGCATACGACTTGGATACGAGCTTGCATGTTGGGGCATGGAAAAGCATGTAGTCAAAGCGGCCGATCCCACCATTGGATGCGGCATGGCCATTTCGGTTAGCAACACCATTTCCGTTGGCTATACCATTGCCGTTGGCACCCTCATGCTTGTGTGCGAGAGCAGCCAGGGTAGCCTCCCTGTTGTTGTACGCCTTGTAACAACCATCGACAGCCTCAGTATAACATCGGATGGAGAAGTAACCATCTACAACGGGATATTCGCTTGTGAAATCTGGCTTGTAGAAGTCATAGGCGTGAGACATGTAGCTCCCTCTCTTGCCTGGTTCCATAACGAGCGGTGCATCGGGGCCAATAAGCATAGCAACACAACCAGCACCGCCGGTAGGTCTGGCATTTCCCTTGCTGTAGAGGGCAATGTCCCCGGCAACGACGATCGCATTACGACCATCCCAAGCTGAGGACTCAACCCAATTGATAGCATTGAACAAAGCGTTGGTGCCACCGTAACAAGCATTGACAGTGTCGACACCCTCAATGTTGGTATTAGGAGTGAAAAGCTGCATGAGAACAGACTTTACGGACTTTGATTTATCGAGCAAAGTTTCGGTGCCGACTTCTAGCCGACCAATTGACATGGGGTCAATGTTGTACTTCTCGAGGAGCGACTTGACAACGGTCAATGAGAGGGAGTAGATGTCTAAAGCGCAAGGTAAGTTTCCAGGCACATTCCCCCCCTCACCCATCCGAAAAACTGAAGAATTACCTTCTCTATCGTCACAGAAGGACATCTTAGTTTGCCCAAGACCAATTGTGTATTTTCCAGTGGAGACACCATCGAATTTCTCCAACTCAGCTTGATCAACACACTGACACTCCCGAAGTTAGAGAAATTGCCTCTCAAATGAATGGGAATTATCACGCCACGATAGCTCAGCAGCAACAGAGCAGGATGGCGCAAAATTCTGCAGGGTGGTGGGAGAAACAAACTTGGCTTGGGAAGTAGATTTCAATGGCTTTGATGCCAACATTTTGGGGACGAGCAGACATTATGAGTGCAGATCGTGAATTCGTAAACTGAAAGTCTAAAATTCTAGGATATGTATAAAGGAGCAAAGGTATTTGAGGGGGAAGATATGAAGCTTAGGAGAAGGATGAAGAGAGGAGGGAAGTAGGCGAATTATAGGGTCGAGGGGAAAAGCCGGAAGAGGAAATAGGGGACAGGGTCAGGATAGAATTCGGGGGAGGTGGGAAATGACCAGCCAAGTACTCGAGCAGACAGTGAATTCTAGGGTGCAAGGTACTCTTGAGGTGGAAGGGCAGGAGGAGGATGTGTGAGTGTGGACACGCGAGAGAATGTGTGGGAGCAATAGGGAGAGAGGAGAGAGAGCGAAGAGAGAGAGAAGAGAGAAAGCCTCAATAATAAGAGAAAGGAAAGGTATGCAGCAGTTGGGATGGAGGCAGGGCGAATGGCGAGAGTAGGAAATGCTGGTTGAAGGGGTCTAAGCGGCAAGTACCCTTTATTGAATTTCAGTTGTAGTTAAGCCCAACCCGCTCCGGTTCGTAGCCTCCAAGACTTCACCCTTTTCACCACCAATATTTCTTCGTCTCCCCTCAAAAAAATTCTCATCCAGGAACAGCTCCGTCCTCCAACAGCAACAGATCGGCAGCAGCAGCATTGCCAGGACAGGGGCAGCCTCCTTCTAGCATGCGGCTACTTTAGAAACCTACCGGGTCCTACTTCATATCGTGATCTGTGTCGCTTCCATCTCCCCTCTGCCTCTCTCGTAACCATCCTTCCTCTCTCTCAATGCCTTCTTCACAACGAGCGCCGTTGCAAGAACCCCTCCGATCGCAGATACCCTGCTTTTATCTTCGTCAGGTGCTCGAGTTTTGTTGTTCCAAATCATTTTCCTCCTACCGGGATGTGGGACACAGTTACAAGTAGAATGCAATACATGTCGGGTTAGGGTTCACTCCCCCAACTGCCCAATGATCCTGATTACGGGGCTATTGTCACCTATTGTACTTGTATGGGCAAACATGGCTTTGATCAATACTGGTATGCTTGTCCAGCTGTCACTGGGAGAAACACATTTTCGGTCGACGGGAAAGGACGAGGGAGAGGAGAAAAAGAAAGAAAAAGAGAGAAGGAAAAAAAAAGAAAAAAGGGGGGGAAAAGGGAACCAAACATCTGTCCTTCAATGGGAAATTAAAAACCTCCACAATTCTTAACCGGCTAACTTGTACAAGTATGATACCACCACCACCAAACTTGTCTTGTTGGGAAAACTTTCTTTATTTTTCCTTCAGGGACCTACGATATTGTGATACGAGAGGATTTAACCACCGGACGGATTCAGCAGTTTTTTCACAGACCATGGCAAACATCGAGCTATCGCTTGGCTCATCTCCTCGCTCCATTCTATCACCGAAAACCACCCGATCTGGATGGGTTCATCCACGGCCCATGGTCTGATGGAAATTTTGCACTGCCGGACAAGGTTCGTATAGTACAAGTAGGCTAGCTTCCGCTTCGCCCCTCGCCGGAATCCCCAGGAGCCCGATGGGGGATCTGAGGTCTGAGAGGCCGCAATGGGGGCGGTACCGAAATTCTAGAAACTCGTGATCCAAGAGGCTCATTCCTTCCGTGTTCGCAACTCACGTACTCGTACTTGTACAAGTACGTAGCTAAGTGGGATGTGAAGTTCAATATCATATTTAACTACCAGGTATCACTAATCCAATATGAAGGAGGGATTTGACACGGCGGAATGCTTTCCAAACAGAATAATGAGTGACTGAGGGGGAAATTTCTTCAATACAAGAAAATTTCTTCCCACTGTACTCGAGTAACTCTTTCAAGAATCTCCAACATAGTCTTACTGGAGGATCAGCGCGTGGTGGGTCTTCAGTAGGTTCACGTGTGTCGGCACTGCACTCGAGGTTATCAAATTTATTGACGAGGACTGTGCTAGTATCATACATACACAGTAGTACCGGTACAAGTACTCTGGCTGCCATGTCCCTGCAAGGCCACGAATACACGAGTACAGACGACCTACACACAGATAGGATATTATTTGTGCTCCGGTAAACTACAGGACGCTGGAAGCTATATGTGTCCACCTTCCGAGTAATTTTTAAGCCTCCTTTCCAGGTAGGGTAACGATCCTCATGTGATGTGTTGACAGAATGTTTTTGCGCCCTGCGTCTCCCGAGAAATCATGGGCAAAGAATCCTTTTGTCGTTTTCTTTTTCTGGTACTATGGTGAAGTGCGGTAGGGTAGGAAGGCAGGGGGAAAGTGGGATAATCGGAGTAGCAGGGAATCTATACAAGCTACAAGTACGCGTACAGGCAAGAAGTATTTGAACATGATCCTCGATTGTTGTTACAATTACAACCCTACACGTTGTGACCTGTCACATGTACCTGTTTGACGAATAGCGATCCTTGGAGACCATCTCACTATTGCTTCAAGTCTTTACTTCAAAAGAATCCTACTCAGAAGCATACCATTGATTCTTCTAATCATTTTATCACCCTTATCCACCATGCCAATATATTTTGTTTTCCTATCGAGATAAAAGTCCTTTGGAATGTCTCAACAAAGCTCTTTAAGTTATTCAGCAGTAAAGGTAGCTAATTTTGGTGTAGTCCTGGCAGAAGTCATGTTGAAACTAGGAGAGGTGGAGAAGGAGGTGAAGAGGTTGAGACATGTTTCAGTCCTATCAAAGAGGAACTATCTCCTGGAGAAGAAGTTAAAGGGGAAAGAAGCAGTGTCGCCCATGGCAAGCAACATTAATTCTAAGAAAGAAGATCAGGGGATGGAATTAGAGAAAGAAGTGGAGAAAGAAGATGTGGCAGAGGAGGAAAAGGTGGTTGAAGAGGTGGAAGTTACTGTAGAGGTTGAAGAGGCTGGAGCAGTGGCTGAAATATCTGAAGCAAAGCAGGAGGTGGCGGAAAAAGAGATAGCAGTTGAGATGGCTAGGGGGGAGAAAATGGTCACGTTTGTGAGGTTGGAATGGGATGCAAAGAAGAGGATTGCATCAAGAGGAATAGAGGAGAGATTGGCAGGTTGAGTAAGGAAGGTGACACAGGGAATAAGGGGTGGACGCTGGAGAGGTTTGACGACGTGGACAGAAAGTGGGATACCCATGGGTGCCAATAGAGGAAGTGGGAAATAATCATGCCCAGGTGGTCGCTAGCAGCCACAACTTCCGACACTCTGGCAGAGTGCCTGCCAGCTCAACATGACTTCCCAGCTCAACATGACTTCTGACTAAAGTCACCTTTTGTGGCTCAATGTAAAATTATAAATTTAAGGTACAAAATATTCTAGTTCAAGTTTATTTTTTGCAACTTAACTAGTTTCTTAATCTCAGATACAATAAGTTTGGATATTTTCTTCTTGTATGTTTGGTCAGTTTTCTTTTTTTTTGCATCTAATTTTATTTTATAATCAGGACACTTCGTGTCACGATTGATGACTAAGCCAGGCAGGATTTCACATGACTCATAGTTATGAGCCATAAAGGTGTTAGATTTCGCACCATGACTTAGTAGTAGTTATGGGGTCTCACATGATGCATACTAGTGCAATCATTGTTATATTGTGATTGGTTGATTGTGCGCATGACCCACACTGGTGAGTTATTTGATATAATGATTTTCGCACATGACCCACACTGGTGAGTTATTTGATATAATGATTTTCGCACATGACTCACATTATGAGTCATGGGTTTTGCACATGTGACCACTTTAGGACACATGACTTGTTTTATAAGTTTTGATTGGTTGGAAACACTGCGCAGTTGACTCATCTGAGTCAGCTGATGGATTTCATAGTATGACTCAATATGAGTCATGCCAAGAGTGTGACTCATAGTTATGAGTCACCAGGGTTAGGGTTGAGGGAAGAGTTCCTATACAAGGACCTCTAGGCGGCCTGTAGTTAGGACTCTTCCCGCAACCATTTAAGTTCTTTCCTATACAATAACTTTACCTCTTTACTCTCCCACTCCTCTATTGGCATTGTGAGATAGGAACCATAGGGTTTTGACTATCAATACAACCCAGGCATAGGCCTAAGAACAATTGTGGATCTTCGCCTAGTACTACTCGTTGCAATAGTACTCCTACCTTGTTGGCTTAGATTAGCGCCACGCCCGGTACTGTAATATAAGGGCGGTCCAGTTATCTTCATCTAACCTACAGAGAAGTAGTTACCTGTTGCAAGTCAGCTGACAGCATAGGATTGTAACACTTCTGCTCTGCTCGCTAAGATCTTTTCCTTGCATTTTACGCTCGTTGCAGCTGGTTTGTAGCGTTTTCCAATTTTGCATTCTTACAACATTTTACCATTTGATGCACATCCTTAGCATAAATAACTCCTCCTCTCTGCCACTACCTTCCGTTTTGTGCTTTGCCTCTTGCAGATCTTGCTTGTTCAGCTGCACGAGTATGCTCCATGTGCTCTATTGCTAATGCACCTAATTGTACTTGCACCAGCCCTCCTTGGAGTACCAGTTTAAGCCTACACCTGAAGGTTGGTGATCGATCTTGTGCATCACATTCCAATTCCTCACCCATCCTCTTGTGGCTGCGAATGGTAAGAGGGACAGTTGGTTATGATACTCATAGTTGTGTAAGAGGATTGAGCGGATTGCAAACTGCCTTACGTATATTGGCAATCACAATTTCATGATTGTAAGGAATAAGTCCAGTTGCTTTAAATGCAGTCTTGATAGTAGATTGCTTAAATGTTGGTTGTGGAATCGAAGTAATAGTATCCAGGAAATCTATATTATCACATTCACCACCTCCTGTATGGGTTGCTGCTTCTACAACTTCAATATGATAATGCTTATAGGGCTGAAAAACAACAATGTCTAGTGGTTAGAGGAGATGACTAGTATGATAAGGTAGACAAAAGACTATAATCTTGAGCCTATCGCAGTAATCAATGGACTGCTTAGTGCAATTGTAACTAAAATTGTCTAAAAGTAGAAGTTGATAAACTTTAACCTTTCGCTTAAGGGAAAAACATTCAAAATGTTCGGGCTATTACATAGATAAATAATCCTTGCAATACCCACTCTTCAAGGTACCAACTAGATGAGTGATCTGGGATTATGGTAGTTGAAAACTAATATTCTTGGTGAATAACTCCGGGAATAATCACATTGGTGGTAAAACAGCTCCATCTTCACTAATAGTTTCACAGACTGAAACAAGTTGGCGGTTTGTTGAACTTACGAGATATGCCTGCAATGAAGGGTCCCTTTTGACAATCCATTGAGCACGCCCAAAACTAATTCGAAAGCCTTTTTCAACGAAATTATAATGATCACCCATGATATATCATGGCTATCACATACGGCTTTGTACCTCTCAAACCAATCCAGTATCTCATCTAGCTGATATACATTCATATGGTTACTATCCACAGTGGGTTACTTGCATATTGAATATTCCAGGTAATGTGTTAGGAAACAAGATGCCTAATGTTCCCCAAGTACTGAGTCTGGTAGTAGTCTGGTATAGGCATTTTGAGGTATTATATTTACACATCCCGGGAGCATAGAAATGCGAGCACTGTTCCCTATTGCATTTAATCAGTCCAGATACCGACATATAGCTAATTCTGTGTCTTCTGACAGTTTTCAGTTTGCTGACACTGAATCTTGCCTTAATAGAAGCGCTTGTTAACATGCTCTAAGTCGCGATATTGGAATTTCGTATTGTAAAGTAAGAGCTTGAAGATTTGACTTTTCATGTATTATTGCCTTGAGGGATGCTAGTGAAGCATGAATTCATAACTCTGTATCATGATATGGTTTAATCCATTGACTTGGAAGTGATATACTGGCTGGTGGTATAGGAGGCATAGGACAAGTAGTATTGAGTGGATTATGAAATGAAATAATAGGTTTATATTGTAAAGAAACGAATTAGGACTTTGATGATGTCTGGAACTACATATCTGCAAAGAAACTCTATAATTGCTATGCTTTTATGAATTTTGAAGCTGATATTTTACTATAAAATACAAAATAGAATTGTATAGACAATTCTTTTCTAATATAAATTTCAATAATAATAATGCACACAACTTGAATGGTAATATGCATTGAGGTACTGGATCGTTTTCGTCTATTAAGCTCTATTGACATGTAAGCTTTTATATGACTATCAAGGTTCCATTGTAGTTCAATGTACTTAAACCAGTTAAATTATATTGAGCTACAAAGTTCTATCAAGCTGAAGAGTTAAATTCAGCAATCAGGTTATATTTGAGGCCATTTAGATTTAAGGTTAAATTTTGAGAAAGCTAGAGAGTTAAATTGAGCTACAATAATCTGTTGAGCCACAGTTACGCATATGGGATATGGTAGTAGACCTTCGAGTATAAAGATGTGATGGTATATAGTGCTGGGAGGTGACTATATTGACTACAACCCACACTGGCAAGAAGTAGAATCATATCCAGAACTACTCAGCCTTGGTGAAAGATGACAGAGTTATTTATCCAAGTAGATCTATTACGTATTCTGCATTATTGATAATCTGAATTCATCTGCATATGAGTGCATATATGCAGGAAAGACAGTCACCCAGACCGACCACCTGGTATTCCATATGATGTTCACAAAGGGGCGGCATCAATTTGAACTTAGTTTATTTGGCAAAAAGATCGAAGGCTATCTACTGGTGGAGTGCTTGACACCCTTAGAGAAATATATAGTCAGGGGGATCATTTGCTGTAGTGGGGTCATACATGTTCAGGGTCAAACAGTGTTCGCACTGTTAAGACCATGGCCGAAGTTTCCAAGGATAGTTCTTTTATATGGCCTACATAATTACTGGGAAAAGTGTATAAATAGTTAGCAGTCCACCGTAGTTAAGGGCTCATCAAGCAACGGAGAAGAGACCTTAACAATATATCAAGTTAACAAGTTATAAAGCCTTCATGAACCCTTTTATCTTTTATCTTTTATCTTTTATCATACTTTTTACCAAGCTTTCCTGACAGTTCCCTGATTTTCTCGATACGAGCACAGCCTAGTCAATTCCACAGTACCGAATTGGCTACCCCGTAACAGCCACAATATTGAGTTACAAAAGGTGTATTGGGCCAGAAGTAATGTTGAGTTGGCAAGTCATGTTAAGCTGGCAGGCACTCTGGAAGCGTGTCACAGGTTGCGAGCGTGCGAGCAGCCAGGGGTTGTAACTGATAGGCACAATCTTGGCATAATTAAGAAGCCTGGAGAAAGGGGTAAAAGGAGGAAGAGATAGGACAAGTGACATAGGGCCTTCCAACGGGGCAGAAGGCCAGCTCTAAAGACTTGTAGGTTTCAGGTTGCCTGTAGGTATAGGGAAACAGGATTGGCATGGAGGACCTGTAAGACGGTAGAATGGACTAAGGAGCTTAGATAACCTATAGAGTGCGAAATGAAAAAAGTGTTTATAAAAAAAAAAAAAGAAAAAAAGAAGAAAAAAACAGAAGTATCTGAACATGAGACATTTTTAATATTTGGTGCACTGATGAATAACCATTGTCCTATGTTCTGATACTTCTTACCTGTTACATGCATTGTAGAGTACTGGAGTTGTTTTCATGGGGTGTACGACTAAGACATTTAAGCCTCACACTGTAATGCTCTGAGAGAATAAATCAGGGTAGAATAAGCCACACTCCAACTGATTCATAAATAAAAACAACAATATTGTAAAAAATAAATACTATATAATCAAACTGTCAATATGAATTTGAATGATAAAAATACAATTTTTTTTTAAAAATATATATATAAAGTATGAAATCCTTGAGGTGTTGAAATTATTTCAAGAACTGATAACCAATAAGAGCTTTTATACTAACATAAGCAAATATAATAGTGCAAAGGCTGTTGAATTATGTTAGTGGAAGGATAGACTAAAGAGATATCACCATACATATCTTGACAACTATATTAGATTCCCTTTTTATATTATTTTTATCACACATAGACTATTTAAACTAGATAGTCAGTATTGAGTTTTATAATATATAATATTTTTTCATTAAGGCAAGTATTTATATATTGATTTGAGTTAGAAGGTAAGTAAAGAATAGTGTAAGAAATACAAATACTTAATAAAATATTAAATGAATAATGCGGCAGGTGGAGACAACAAAGATGCAGATCAGAATCTGATAGAAATGGCCGTGGCCAGATTTATAAAACATGCTAGAACTGTTTCGTAAGTTGCATGTTTTATATTAGAAGAAGTTTTATAATATGCATAAACAAATAAATAGAATAAAGGCAAAGTATTGAGTAAGAAGAAAAAGAAGACAAATACAAAGACTAGAAAAAATGGATATTGAAAAAGAATTAAGAATAACAGAAGAAGTAAGTATATTAAAGTAATAATTAAAATTACAGAGGGTAGAGTGAAATAGAATACAGCAGGGGAACTCCAAGCATGCTCTCGCTCAATATGGGAACAAGTGACAGGAGAGACATTACAACCTATATTTATTATTGAGCAAGTAGAATGGAAAGTATTGAATCTTAGACAAATCAATATATTATATGCGCTTTGGAATACAAAGCATTAGTTAGCAGAATGCATAGTAGGAAGAATAACTGGATACTCAATTATTGAAAATGATGTAAGAAGAGTGCAGTTCTGTAATATATGCACATGTTCCAGTACCTCTATTACAACTCGCATTAGCCTTTCCTTTGTCAGATTATAATCATTTGATTTGATTTCTCTTTAAATTGATTTTTCTACAGGAATCTCTAGATAGCAGCATTCTACTTATTGTATTTTTAGGAAGACTGACAGGATTATTATCCTGGAGTTCCAAAGGAGGGAACAGGTCAATTATACAGAGGATAGGATAGAGGCGGTATTGTTGGAAAGCCCAAAATTTTCCACAACTCCGGGAGGGCCACAGGATTGGAGTAACTGTAGATCAGTGAGTAAGGATTGTGGCTGCAGGTTTCCAGAGCCTTAGCTCATAATAGGAAGTTTATATATCTTTTAGAGTAGTTACCGGACTACCTGGTGACATCAGACTCCTGAGAGATGCCTAGACAGTCAATACACTTAATTGAACAGCGATCCTATTATTCCCCTATACTCTATAAACTACTCTACTGTATTCTCCTTCACTTCGCCTGTCAGCAGGTCTCCCTAGGACACCAAAGAGATACCAAGCTAAGGTTTAGGGTCTCTTGAATGAAGGTTCACAAAGGCTAGCTCCTGTTACATTTTTTTTGCCTTAGCTGGTGATATCTGGTTCTCAGGATTGAGATCATAAGGTAGGATTGATTACACTTCCCTTTTCCTGATAACTAGTTAGAAGCAAGAGCGGCAGGAAGATACAAATAGCTCAGGTGCTACATTCATCATTACAGACAGAAGTCGTCAGACCAGCAGGTCAGGAAGGATATCCAGAACTCACTGCAGACTTGGGAATAAGCCAGATAAAGGACCAGATGGAGGACATTACGATACATCTATAGCTGGATAGTATTTCGTACAATCAGGAGACCTTGATACAGACTTAGGAGAGGACCTTACTATAGAGAAAATCATTCAAAGAGAAAGCCCAACAACAGTGACCACACAGTAATCAAGGCTAAAAACTAGAAGCATCTTGGAGCCAATCTTTAGAACCCTACCATACTCTGGAGTACCCTCAAGAAGGGAGATAACACCAGGCTTATTTCCAGACTTCTCACGACTGTCAAGACCACCACAAGTACCTCAGGGAAATAGGAAAGAACCAGAAACTCCCAGACAGCTGCCAGCTCCTCTGCCAGCATGTAGTACAAGGATTGAGGCTTTAGAACAACTGATGAAAAGAAAGATCAAGCTTTCACAACCATCCAAGTTCAGTAGAGAAGGGGAAGATTGACATCCAGACAAACTCAAGGACTGGCTTAAGCATGTTAAGTACTTATCCAAGAATGATGTCCTTGATAATACAGAGGATCATGTGGACTACTATAATGGCTACACAGAAAAGCGAGCATATAAGGCCTACCTCAACCTCATCGATATGTTTGAAGACAACCAATCCTCCCTCCAAGGATTGAAGAAGAGATTTAAGCACCTTTTTGAAGCATAAACCAATCCAGATAAACTGTACCTCAAATGGAAGATGATAGATACAACAGTCCTCAGGAGGCAAACTATTGAGAATCTCGAAAGTGGCTAGAGAAGTAGAAGACCTAAGAGAAATACTGCCTAGAGACTCTATATTAGACTAGCATAAAGGCAAGGTTTTTTGGACACTATGGATCCCAGGCTTATAAGGAATGTGAAACTGCTGATAAGAGATACTGATACGGGGAATCAAGTAGTCCAATTGGGAGAAAGAAATGATTCAACAATATTTAAGAAATGAGTCTATGGGACTAGCAGCACCTCCTTTAGCACCTCCGGATATAAGACAATAACAGCTAAGAACCCTCAACCACAAACAAACAGCAAGAACAAATCAAAAGGCAAATCAGCTGAGAGGAAATCGACCTCTCCCAAGCATAAGAAGAGAGGCAATCAGGAAATAGAGCAACACAAGAAAGAATGAGGGTGTTGCTGTGGGAGAGACCTAGGATATATGGCTATTGATTGTTCAAGAGGGAGATCAAGTCCAATCAAGTCACAGTCACCCAGAATATTCTTGATAGGGATGAAGAGGACCATAAGGTTGAAATTGAGGAAATAGAACAGTTGGATCAAAGGAATACCATCATAACCTTTAAGACCACAGTTAGTACCCCCAAGGAAGCGGTAAGGCTATCTCAAGCATTATAATTCACATCACTATTCCATAAGAAACCCCTCCAGTGTCTTAGCAGACACTGGACCCATTAGTGCTACCCTAATCAGCACTTGCTTTGTCACAATAAACAATATCCCTTATACCAATAAGAAGACACCTACTATGCACAAAATGTCTGTCCAGGGATCCAAATCAAGTAGCAATCAAACCTGCATCACGGATATCGAAATTGGAAGGATGAAGGTACCTAAGATACATATGAGTGTAGCTCCACTATCCGACGATGATATTCTACTTATTATGGATAACCTCATACGCAGTAGAGCAGTCACAGAGTGCCAGAAAAACATTCTTTACTTCCCTGTCTACAAAGTCAAAGTTAACCAAAAGGGAAACAGCACTAACCCTTGCTCAGTGTTTGCCAAACAGGAAGATATACCAGACTTCATGTAGATATTCGCTCAGGTTTTTGTCACTCAACTACCTGCAACTCTACCACTATTGTGGCAGTTTAACCACAAAATCATAATCAAGAAGTACGACCATGATGTTAAGATACCACCCTTCAAGACTGATAAAAAATTGATCTGTAAGTGCAACAAATGGATTGAGAAAGAGAACAGGGCTGGGATCCTCTACAGATTACAAACTCTAGGAGGCACCAGCATGTTTATTCAAGGAAAACCTCAGAGCAGGAAGTTGGTATTAGTGGACCTTTACCACAGGAATGATAACACTAAGAAGGATGAAGCTCCTCTTCCCACTTAGCAGTTCATACTCAATACTGTGGGTAGAGCCAAATTCTGAAACAAGAGAGAAATCAGTCATGCCTAATTTCAGACCAGGGTAAAGCCTGAGGATAAGAAGTACAATACTATTAGCACTACTGTTGGAGGTGGCGCCTGCAAAGTAATGCATTAAGGAGACACCAATGCATCAGGAACCTTTATGCCAATCATGGAAGATACACTATCAATAGAGCTAGGAGTCTCTGAATGTGTATACATTGACAATATCCTAATATATAGTGATACACATCAGGAAGATATCAAGTAATTCAAGACTGTTTGCTAGAACCTGCAGAAAGCGCAGCATTATCAGAACCCCCCGAAGAGTGTCTCCTTTCCTTGGTAGTTTTTCAGGGTCAAACATGTTCGCACTTATGTTTCTTACAAGGTTTTCCCTATTTTGTTACAAAGTATAGGGAGGATACGCACCTGAATAAATAGCTGGTTGCCGCCTACTTTGTTTTAGTTAATTAAGGACAAGAACTATTACCAATGTACCTTCATACAACAATACTCCTCACACAAGCGTGCACATAGTATACTCTTAAAACTGTGTTGTATTTTCGTCCTCATGCTATAAGATTGTGCCTATACACCTAATTTAAACAGCGATTGACGGATGTATCTCGCACCAGCAGTGACACTAGGATAGGCCAAGGAGAACCTGAGACACAGTCAGACTGCAGGCATCCCATTCTGGACACTGTCAGCCTCTCTAAGTAATTACTCAATCTAGCAACTAGAAGCTCTTGCAAAAGTTGATGCTGAAGAAGCCTACACCCACCTGTTGTCCAACACAAAGTTCACTATAGTCACAGATCATGATAGTCTTACCGTGTTCATAAAACAGAAGAATCTCACAGAGTGGTAGCCGATATGGATAATCCATCATTGCCATAAAGATTTTAAAATAGAATAAATCACTGGAGATCAGAAATTTCTGGCAGACTACCAATCCACAGTGGGTGAAAGTAATTCAGAACCTCAAAATGTATAATACTAGAGGACCCCATATCTGAAAGTTTATATCTCCAGAACCACAACTGAAATCATAGTCAAACTAACTATACTACTTCCTCCAACTATAGCCTTGATTCTGAAGGCGAAATTGAACCTATTGAAGAAAAATATCATTGTGTATCAATCACTACTCATGAATCTATCTATCACCCCTTGCCAGACTACCAAGCTAGCAACGAGATACTAGAAAATGCTGTAACTCGCACTCAAAAATCCAAGAACAGTGCTATCAGGTACGATAACAGCATGCAGGCAGGCAATTCTTGGAGATACAAAGCCACCTTCAATTTTCACCAGGCCATAGAGGAACAAAGCCTTTGTACACTCTCTTGGGGTGACTGCTATGATGACTAGTGGCTTACACACAGACACAGCAAGGAAGCCAATGGATATATCCACAAGGACCCTGAAAAGTGCAATCAAGCAAATAAAGTGATAGCAATATCTGTTACCTCAATTGATAGTAGCCTACTCCATCAGACGATAGCTTTATATCCCTACCATCACCAGGCAACAAATATCTTAGATTGCAGGTATTTGAATACCAGCCTGCTGTAATAGGTGCAGCCTTTAGGAAGATGGATCTTAAGGTTGCGACCATACTAAAGATTCATAGAGATGATTCTGCAGGTAAAGATCATGATAATTGAATCAAAATGATAAAACATAATATCCTTAAGCTGAAGCTTCACTCAATTACAATTCCTCTCAGGAGGATAGTTGGTTAACCGAGTAGAGTGCCAATCGCGTTTACATAAGTAGAATTATAAGGCCAACAAAACCCATCTATACTCTGACCATAAATGAGTATGCTCTTACACTGAGAGTTAATCAACGCAGAGCTAACTCAGGGTCAGCTTTGCGAGTCTGCATATAAATTTAATAAGGAGAATCCGGCAATCTAATTAGTTTTCCACATGCATCTCAATTATGTCCGCAGTGGAGAAAAACCATTGCGATTGAACAGTTGTAAGTAGCCTACAGTCAACTCGACATGTGACTCATTATCTTAGTTATAACTCAGTTTCCCTGTAGTGATGCTTTCAATTAAAGGCGTGTAGTGAACCTGGTCTAATTGGCTAATCAGAAGCTATTACAGGGCCTACTTAGCTCTCCCATAAGTGGCACAACACTGGTGGCTAAATGGGTGCTACCAATACCTAATAGTTCATTTACCACCTCAACCATGATAAGAGCACATACTATGAGAGTCGTGTAATGTGACTCAGTAATGGTATAGAGCCAGGGCTATTGTTGCTGGACTAGTAGAGTTTTATCCAGACATACTTGAGTATCTCCCTAACTCCCAAAGCACCTTTCTGATGGACTACCATACCTCCCATAGGGATATTAGGCCCCTAGAGTACCCTTTGAGTACCGCCTGTTGTCAATAATTGCAACTTGCCTGAATCGGCCTTCCTCCACCCATTTATATATCCTATGGATAGCCACAGGTTGGTTGTACGGCAGTTACATACTCTGTGTTACATAACCCACTTTGCTTTAGCAATTTTGTTAGCTATTTATCAACTGTTTAACTTTACTAAGGTGACTCAAATTGGGAACGCCCGCGCTGGAGGCCTGTGTTAGACTGCCAAAATATCACATATCACCTCTGGGTAACCATAGTAGAGTTTCACATTTCGTGTAAGGTTATTGGAGGCTATGTTCAGATCGCTCTTCACATAATTGAAGTATAAGGTAGTATAACTTGTCATTATAACAACTCAAAATACAGTGTAAGCTGACATCACACTCATTTATATTCACGGATGTACTTGTGTAACATCTCTATTGTTTACACTTGCTCGGGAGATCATAGGGCAAGTAGTTACCCCGATGGGCAAGGCATCACAGCCGCAATGTCACTTACTCAGTTTTCTTAGATTACCAAGTTACCCTGCCTAAAATGTTATGCTCTCTAACTGTGGGAATGGGTTACTATGCCTATGCGGGTTTCCCTATCTCTTGCTGGTCCTTGGTTACCCTAGCTAAGTAGGTTACCCTACCTAACTTTAGCTTAAGGTTACTCTATCTAAGCAGGTTACACTCCCAGTCGTGGATCTCAGTCATCTGGCCTAGTTGGGTTAACCTACCTAACTGCGTGCCTAGATACCTAGGCTTAGTCTGGGTAACTATACGTGTCATATCACTTTTGCAGGTGTTTTTGTACCATTACAGTGCACGTCCTTTTAGGACTAATCGCAGGGCGGAGGTACGGTAAGCTATACCATCTGATCCTGGATTGTTACACAATTTGGCTCTTCGGCATTCCTGTACTCAGCTTACCTCCTTGCTTATGAAGGCTACTCATAGTAGCAAGTATCATCAGTGGGTTTTCAGGTCAGATCGGATGATCCCTAGGTTTTATGGGACATTGTTTATGAAAACTCAGCAATACTGGGCTTGTTATTACTTCCAATATCACGAAGAGTTCCATGTAATTTTCTTCGTATCTATACCCTTCGCATTATATTAAGTATTGGATGAATCGATGAGGGAACACGGGTTTGGCACTTCCATTCCATCAGCTATCTACTATGGCCTCCTCTGTTAGGCACATGGGTACCAGGTACTGGAATTCAGCCCTGAATTCATATGAAAGTTAGGCTGAGATACTACTCATACCACTCAGGCTTACTTGTTGGGCCTCCACGTCACCTGCGGCGCCTGCGGCAAAAAGTGTCCCATCACCAAATAATGGAAAATTAGCGCCCCTCTATTAACACTATATACGTCGTCACTGTCTGTCCGACCGGATGCTCTGCACCGGGTATATGAAGAGGGAGACTAGGACGACCCAATCTATCTGGAATCAAGTGCATAGGATCTGTGTCCGCAGAGTTACGGCCCATTCCGTACAACCTTCAGTGGATTTGACCAAAGTGAAGGTAATGCATAGCGCAAAAATGAGAATATGCTGAGTGGGCTCAAGGAAATACTAGAGAATCCACTCAGACCTCGAAAACATGCCTATCATGGTCCACTCGCCTATCGGAACAAGTTGATAAGGAGAGGAATAGCTATTGGATATGGTATTAGACAGATTATAAGTCTTAAGTAATCCTGAAAGCCATCAGCCAGACACCGGGAAACCCGGCACTATCCAGATAGGTCACCAACCAAGTTGGCCACAAGAGTTCTAAGAAACTATTGGTAAATTGCATAATGGACTACCTAAGTTTAAACAGCAGAATGTGGAACGACTTCTGCGACTTATAAATGCTTCACACCTTCAGGGAAGAAAGGAGCTCTGACTTGTTGATAAGCTGCGGGGGTAACAATCTTCTCAGGGTCAAATGGTTCTTGAACTTAGATTTAAAGTACGGAAACGGGGGGAAGCATATTAAAATATAGAGGTTAGTATAAGTCCGTGAACACTCAGACGCGAGACATAAATATCGAAGTGCCTCCCGAGCTTTAGACATCAACAAGCAACGGAGAAGAAATCTTATCGATATTTTAAGTTTTACTCAAAATCTTCCTATACGAGCCTTCCTAGACAATCTCCGTTTACAATTAAAGATTTAAGCCTAGTCAGATTCACTTGTCTTTAGAATCAGCTACCCTTAACTTCCTCTATATATTTGAGCTCCAAGTCAACAATGTCAGGTACTGCTACCTCCCTTGCAGGCCTCATGATATGTTCTTCCTTCTAGGGTTCTAGATGTCCAACATTGAAAACTGGCTGGATTGTCCACCAGGAAGGGAGTTCCAGCTCATATGCCCTTGTTCCTACTTTCGCTTAACTACGAAGTGGGAAAACCTCCAGTTATCCACCTTTTCGTTAGGTCGCTTAGTGTCAATGTTTTATCTCTTTAACATAACATGGTCAGCATTCCTTGCTCTACCTTGTTTGACATCTTTCAGGGTGACATACTCCACAGATGGTAGTCGCTTTTTATGATGCCATTTCCTTTGTCAGTCCTGGGCCCACTGTAGTGTTTCACGAATGTTCTGCTAAGTTCCTTCCCAGTCTATTACAGCAAGATCACTGTTTGAGTGCATGACTTCATGTTGGGACTTGGCCATAGACCAGTTGATATAGGGGACAAATACCTAGTTTAACTGAAACTATGATACCTTTACTAACACTGTTACTCATGTAGTGTAGGTGTGTTCCGCTTGCAGTAGCAACTCAGCCCAATCGTGTTGCTAATATGGAGAGTATCAACAAAAGTACTGCTCTAGCATCTTATTCAGCTTCTCAGTTTGCCCATCAGTTTTGGGCTGGAACACTGTAGAGACCTAGAGTTTGACTTGGAGTAACACTATGAGACTCATCTAATACTTAGATATCAATCTAGTATCGTGGTCAGATATGATAGAGTCTGGGAGCTAATGCAATAGCCATACTTCCTTGAGGAAGATAAGTGCCAGTTCCTTAATATGCACCTCCGTAGCAAGAGGGATAAAGTGAGCCATATTTGAAAATTTATTAACTATGATCCATATCTTTGTATACTCCTCTGACCCTTGTAAGGGTACAATAAAGTCCATTGATATTGCGTTCCACTGCCTTATGGGAACCTCAACGGGTTGGGGCAAGCCAAACCTCTTATGCCTTATTGTCTTACTATGTTGACTAATATTACAAGTATGCACATATGCCATTAGCTGGTTTTCCATATTGGGCTTACAGAAGTTTGCTTTTATTTATGCCATGGTCTTATATGTTCCAAAATGACTATCAATATGTGAAACATGTTGTGCTTCAATGATTGTCCACTTCAACATCTCATCCTTATAGAAATACCATCAGTTCTTTTCGGTGAGCAGGTCCTTTTCTACAACAAACTGCAGGTTGAGAGTCGTTCCCTTCTCCGTCATTGCCTTGAGAACAGAAAGAAATTCTTTGTCCTTTTCTACGGCTATCTTTAGGGCTGCTAAGAAATCTGGTTACAAGCGATAACACGGACAGGTCAGGGGCATCTAAGGACACCGGAGGTTTCAATATTGTTGAATGTGCTACTACCATAGACGAAACAATGCTTGTGGTAGTAGATCACTTCCCAATTCCATGCAGTAGGCCCTACGCCCCGATAACCCATCTGCCTTTTCTTCCCACTGACCCTCGAGTTAAAACTCCTTGAAGTTACAAAAGCAGATAGAATTCTGCATAATGGTGCTGCCTACGGTTCAAGACCTTTCGACCATTAAAGTACTCTAAAGTCGTATGATCAGTATATACCACTATTTGGTCTTCAACCAACCGCACAAGATGATTCGACTTATTGAATGCCGCTACAGAAGCTTTCACCCAATCCTACTATGTTTCTACTATTACAACTGTCTTGATGGTTGAACTTACCTACTGGGGTTTATACCTGATAACCGGTACTATTTGGTTGTCCTTTCCTTCTTGATTATGACTTCCTAAATGGTTATTCTTTTATTGTTTCACTTATCACTGCCCCTCTTTGCTTCTACATATTTGGGTATTGTGATCCTCCTGCTATACCTACTGGATTGGTATAGTAGTAATGATTGCTTGTTCCTCATTATTTGAATTCTATTACTTATTTTGTTAGCTCTATCCTGTAAGTTTTAACCCTCTGATTTCGGAATATGAGTACCTTGTTATTCTTCCTCTGTTAGCATATTGTAGGACAGGATGTTTGCTCTTTTGTCAAGTTTTCCTAGCTAGAATACTTTGTATTTAAAGAGCCTGCAATCCCTTAAGGATTTTAGACTCTCTAGCCACACAGCACTATCATTTATACTACTACAAATTGAACTGTCCATTAATTCGTTCTATACCTTTTACCTAGTCTATTGAAGACCTATACATCAACGCTTCACCCCCGATCCTAATAGTATCTTCAGAGTACCTTTGGGGTGCTGAAGATACTTGAGAGTCGGTTCAAATGGCCATTATCTCCTTATCATGAACTTGTTGTACAACTTTGCAGGCAAGATCTACCTGCTGCTATATGCAACAGGATGCCACTTTTAGTTATCAGAGAGATAGGCTTGCACTATACCCAATGTTAAATTACTGGGGTCAGTTTCCAAGGTAGTTGGACAATCTCCATCACAGTGTATCCGAATGGGACTGGTGGGGATCACCCTTTTTAGATTGTCAAATGACTGGCCACAGGCTGCAGTCAGGTCAAATTTTACATCCTTCTTTGTCAGAGCTCTTAATGCTTTGGCT
Source organism: Tuber calosporum (assembly GCA_003316355.1). NCBI lineage: Eukaryota > Fungi > Ascomycota > Pezizomycetes > Pezizales > Tuberaceae > Tuber > Tuber calosporum. The sequence continues at coordinate 38,171 of QFET01002137.1, forward strand.
ACTTTGCTGAAACGATTTATCAATTGACAGTAGAGGTTTAGAATACCCATAAAGCACTGAATTTCAGTAACTTTCAGAGGAGTATATCAAGCCTTGATCTCCTCAACCTTCCTGCTCATTATAGATATCAGATACTTGGATATCTTACAGAGTAAGAAGTCAACTTCACTTGGATAGAAGGTTGACTTCTTAATGCAAACGCATAGACCTGCCTTGTGTGGTCTTTCTATCACAGATTGTACAATAGAGGGATATTTTTCTAGTCTCTCTGACTATATGAGGATGTCATCCATATACACAATGCCTCCAGCATCTAGCATGTCTCGAAAGAAACCATTCCTCATACATTGGAAGGCAGATGGTGCATTACATGGCCCAAATGGCATTACCATATTTTCATCGTTGTCATAGCGGCTATACCAGGTATTTTTCCATTGCTCACCCAGCGCTATATGGACGAGATATTACCTATATTTTGGGTCCAGCTAGGGGAACACAGTGGCCTTTCAGAGCATCTCCGCTAGCTTATTCATCTTTGCAAATGGATACTTATTCTTTATAGTATTCCTCTTAAGCACTGTATAATCAATGTATAACTGAAGTATACAGTCAGGCTTCTGGACAAAGAGGATTGGGGCACCAGCAGGTGAAACATACAGCTCGATTGATCCTGGTTCCTCTATTTCGCCCATATAGGCATACAAAATATCTAACTCTAGCTTACAGAAATTGTGTTTGAGCCTGGTTGGTGGCTTCGTCACAGGTTTGAGTTCTATCTTATGATCAAACTCTGTATCCTTGGAAAGGGCTGTTATATTCTCTTAACCGACAATATCAGGATAATCCTTGCATGAAGGGAGTAGATCGACACTTTATCGATGCCTTCCTTCACTGTTTACACCACTATTCCCAACAGATATACCAGACCAATAAGCTCTGCAAGGAGCTATTCGCTCGTGATGAATGCCATACATCACTTAGGGACTAGACAGTTAGTCACAACGTCCTGAGAGGGCCACTTTGGTGTATGGTTATCCCAATCAATATCAATATTATATTCTTTTAACTACGATATCATGTGCTACCCATCCACCTTAGTGTTATACATATCAGCAAATTCAAACCTCCTGTCATTCACAAGGTCATCTAACTTCATTCCCACTATTTTGGGTAATGCTTCCCGGACCCTCGTATCAAAATGCCCCTTGCATTATAAATTGATGTCGGATATTTCTGACCGATACATAGTGGCTGTACCGTATTGACATTTAAGCCACTCAATAGGGCATACATAGTGCCATTATCGAAGAGAAGTAGTACCTCTTCATTAATCCATTGGTACTAAAAGTTTCAGTCCAAGCGGACCATTATGTATATTGACCTAGTTTGAGATGTTTGGCCAAATAGTATGAGCCCCTTAGTGAGTCTCTAACTGGTTATAGGTTTTGTTTGCTCAAGTGACATGATCTTTGTTTTTTTTTTATTTAATTCATATATTCTCTGTTAACGTACAGGAACCTGCATGCAGTGCTAGCTATGGCAAAAATAAAATGTTAATCTCAAACAAATAAACAAAGAAAAGAAATATCAAAATCCTATCTCCCAGTTGTAATGGTACCGTCACTGCTCCCATAATGGAGGCTTGTCAAATAAGGACAGAAAATAACAAAATTCCAAACAAAGTAAGGAAAATCATAACGACATGAGGGAGTACAGGTTAGTGGCGGAGGGCAGCCAAGCTGTCCTAAGGTGAGGGTGGCCCGCAGTCCTGCATCTGAGGGGGGAATCCAGTTGCAGATTCCAAAATGTAGGCGCGAAGGGCCTGTAGTAGGTACACCGAGGACCAGAGTGTAGAGCCAGGGCCTAGGCTGCCGATGCCAGGGAGATGGCGGAGGCGAAAAGAGGCTTTGGCAGTACATTGGAGGATTACAAGGACCATGGTGTCTTCCTCCTCCTCGGAGTAGGGGCAGAGGGTGAGGGGGTCAGGGTCGTCCCAGGATGTGTGGGCGGCCAGGTAGCTTGTACCAGATCGCATTTGGTGGATCCTACAAGCAGCGAACTTGTCCAGGCCCATGAAGGGGTGGGGAGACAGGCGAGGTGCATAGCGGTCGTAGAGGGGAGGGGGAGCCTGGAGTGTCCAGTCCTTGAGAAGGAGTGCCTTACAGGCATTCTTGAGGAAGGGGTAATTCCTGGTTGTTGGTTCCGGGGGGAGGATGTCTGCGGGAAGCAGGGGAGGAGAGGCAAGTGGGAAGTTCCCAACAGTGGGTAAGAAGGGAAGGAGGGAGTAACAAAGTGCATCAATGGGTAGGTAACGCCTAGGGAGGTAGGGGGGTTTGTATCGGTGCCAGGGTAGGGGTAAGTAGTTTTGCTTGAGCGCTTGGAGTGTGTGATGGGAGTCAAGTCTTGTGTTAGAGTTTTCTGAGATGGGAAAAGAGGGAGGTAACCTAGCGGCTGCCGGGTTGATGAGAGGTGAAGAGCAGGCTAGGCGGAGGGCAGCAATGTGACGCTTGTGTGTAAGTACAGAGGAGATGGGAACCAGTCAGGCTTCACAGTTTAGTATAGAGATTGGGGTGGAGGAGAAGCAGTTGGTGACCCAGCGGAGTACTCTGTTCCAAAGAGTGGTCATCTTGTCCATAGTGACCTGGGAGGGAGAAAACAGGTCAGCACCAGAAGTGAGGATAGAGAGGACCAGGCCTGAGGCGAGTTTCCTTGCCATGTAGGGCGAGAGGCCTAGTCTAGGTGGTGAGAGTTGTTTGATGATTGAGAAAGCTGCTTGAGCGAAGGCGATCCTTTGGATGAAGTGGGTTGTGGTTTCTATGGTAGGTGTGAACCAGTAGTCTAGCTAGCGTACTGATGCAGAAGGGGGGAAGAAAGACATAATGAACCAAATGGGTGAGGAGGAGATAGGGGAGCGATCCTTGGGTGTGTGCCAGTGGATAAGCACAGTCTTAGGAACTGAGAAAGAAATCTTCAGCTTGGCTGCCCTGTGGGCAAGTAGAGAAAACACCTGTTGAAGTATCTGAATGTTCCTTCTGTAGGAGACAGAGGTAACAGTAAGAGAAAAATCATCAACATAGGAAAAAATAACTCCTTGGGGTATGGAAACATGTAAACGTGAAACGTAAATTACAAACAACAATGGAGAGATAGGAGAGCCTTGCAGGGTCCCAACAGAAACCGGGGAGAAGGTTGCAGTTGCCCCTTGAAAGAGCAGGTGGCAGTGTCGGTCAGTGAGGAAGGAGCGGACCCAAGAGGTCATGTATCTTGGGATGCCTCTAGAGCGTAGCAGATGAGTGATAGAAGAGGCGGATATGTTATGGAAGCCTCCTTTGATGTCTAGGAAGAGGGAGGAGACTTTCCTATTGGGGTGTTGTCGGGAGCGAACCTCCTGGTTTAGGGCAGCACAGGCATCAAATGTGCTGAGGCCAGGGAGGGAGCCACACTGGTTGGGGTTGATCAGGCCAACTGACCTGTCCATGGGGGCGAGCCGGTAGGCCATAATCCTTTAAAGGAGTTCGGAGACCGTTTCAAGGAGGACAATGATACGAAAGGACGCAGGGGAGGAGTCGTCGACTGCCTGGTTTGTGGAGGACTATGGCATTTACTCTTTTAAGGGTGAGTGGATGGTACCCAAGTAGGAGGAGGGGGCCTAGGAGTTGTCCTAGGATAGAGGGGTTGATTGAGTGGACCCATTTCCAGATCCCATATTGGACCTAGTCAGGTCCTGATGATGAGGTGTTGGAGGATTTGCGGAGAGCGTAGGAAATTTCTTCATTGAGGAGGGGAGTGGCATCGGTGTCATACCGTAGGAAGGAGGGGGTAGGAAGAGGAGCTTTGGGAGGAAAGAAGTGATGGAGGAGGGAGGTGTTGATTTCGTCTGAGGTGGTTGCGTCAGGAAAGGAGGGGAACCTTTCAGGTTGGCGACTTGTAGCAAGGCGCTTAGCTGTCCACACTGACTTGGTGTTGAGTTGGCTAGGAATTCCTTCCAATGTGCGGATTTGACCTTCTTGATGGCTTTGAATTATGCGTTGCGGTCTTGGCGGCAGAGCGAATATGTCTCTGGCATGTGAGTTAGGCGATAGGCCCTAGCTGTGCGATGAAAGGCCAGTCTGAGGTAGGAGAGTTCTTGGGTCCACCAGGGTTTGGCGTGGACGGAGGAGTGATTGGTGGGAGTGTGGGTCTTGAGGAGGGCGTTGTGAGAGGCGAGGTGCCTGGTTACCCACTCATCAACCAAGGTCTCAGTGGGGTATGTAGGGGGGGAGGGGATCTGAAATTCCAGGAAAAGGGGGGCGAGAGTGTCCCAACTAATCTTGGACAAGTCAAGAGAAGGGGGGGCAGCCTTTAGAAGCGGTACGGTCAAGGTTATGTTTAGGGGGAGGTGATCCGAGCCAGTGGACTGGAGGTTAGAGTCCCAGGTATTGAAAAATGCGTGAAGGTGCTTGTTTGCGAAGGCGAGGTGAAGAACAGAAGGGCATGTGCTGATGTTAATGGGGAATCGAGTATAGACCTGAGGGGGGTTGAGAAGGTGAAAGCAAAGATCTGAACTGAGTTCGAAATATGGAGAGGAGATTCCAAATTCGTTGGAGGAGATCTGGCGTAGTGGGTCTGAGGAGGGATAGTGGATGTTGAATTCACCCACCACTGGTGTGGGGAATGAATGAAGTCTGAAAGCCTCCTCTGGGGTAACTGTGCGGGTTTTGAAGGAACAGCCATTAGTAGAGTAGAGGTTGTATATCCTGAACGTATCATGGCTAGAGTCAAACAACCCAGAGGGTGAAAAAATATCAACTGCCATTAAGTCAGGGCGGTTGTAGAAGCAAGAAAGGAGGGAGTAGCTCTGAATGAGGGCAGTAAAAACATAGACGGCCATCTTGGAAGGGGTGTCAGGGCAGTGGAGAGGGTAAAAGGCCTTGAAGTCAGCGAGGTTGGGTAGTTGGTTTCTGTAGAGAGTGGGATCTTGGAGGAGTACCACTTGTGGAGTAGATGGTAGAGACCTGAAATTATTAAAAAGGGAAAGAAAAACACTCCTGCTTCCAAGGCAGTTAAGTTGAATAATGGAAAATTGCTTAAGAGGGGGGGGTGGGGATGGCATATTAATCTCAGCTGGTGTGCCTGTCGGATGCATACTCATTAATCAGAGGAGGATAGGGGGGGAGGGGA
>QFET01002138.1:0-15693 GCA_003316355.1 Tuber calosporum
GAAATTGAGTGGAATACTCCAAAGGCGGGTTGGTCATTAAGCCCTTTAGGATATTCCTTCTTGGTTTGTTTGTTTTATTTCTTTTAAGGAGAATGTAACGGAATCCTATTATATTTCTACTATTACTACGGACTTGATGTTGGTTATTACTTATTTGGGTTTATACCTGATAAGCGCTACTATTTGGTTGTCCCTTCCTACTTGGTTATGACTTGCTAAATGGTTACTCTTTTCTTGTTTCGCTTATTACTACCCCTCCTTGCTTCTACCCATTTGGGTATCGCTATCCTCCTGCTATACTTACTGGATTTGTATAGTAGTAGTGATCTTTTGTTCCTTCCTGTTTGGATTCCATTACTTGTTTTGTTAGCCCATCCTGTCGCTTTTAACCCTCTGTTTTCGGAATATGGTTACCTTAGTATGCTACCTCTGTTAGCAGATTTGTTGGACTGGATGTTTGCGCTTTTGTTTAGTTTTACTAGCTTCAATTTTTTGTATTTAAAGAGCTTGCAATCCCTTAAGGATTCGGACTCTCAAGCCTCACAGGACTATCATCTTTAATACTACAAGTTGAACGGTCACTCTATCAGTTCCATACCTTTTAGCTTGTCTATTAAAGACCTATCCATCGACGCTTCTCCCCCTATCCTAATGGTATCTTCAGAGTCACTTTGGGATTCTCGAGATACTTGGGAGTAGGTTACACTGAGTGAATATAGAATGAACTACGCAAGAAAATAATACCTCTTATGACGACTTTAAAGGCAAAGAGCAGTATAGTTCTAAAGCAATTCTACGGGGAAAAGTCAAACTATTTTCCAAGTTGCAGTATTCAGTTCAAGCAACTTTATTGATATGCCTGCATCTCAACCAAATTGGATGAGGAAGAGACTCCACCTCCAATTCAATTGCTAAGTGCTATTTCGGGGAATACAAATTTAGCTAATCGATTTACTTATACATTATAAGTTTATTAGTTATCCAGCCATTTGCCAAACAGTGATTTCAATGCCAGCCTAAATATGCTACTTTAACTATTACCATTGTTACAACAGTCTCCCTTAGAGAATCATATATGTAACATTTTCCCTATGTGGACAGCCTTCTGCTGGCTAAAGACGCTTGAATACAACTAAGAGGTGTCTAAGAAGGAACTATACAAGGATGAATATAGGTAGGAAGATATAGTTTTTTATCAATAAAATGATTCCCTGCTGACTTTGCCTAATCTAAATATATTGCTTATTGAATGGCAGGTAGCTGAAAAAGGCTACCTAGTCCCAATATGCCAATCTAAGCTACTAGGCAGTCACCATCTCATTGTGTTGGTTACTTATAACAAATCAATATTTCATTCAAATACTTCTGGAAGATATGTTTGGATGAAGGAAGAGGAGCAATTAATCAGAAAAAAGAGTATGGGAAAATGTTTAATTGCTTTCCACTTAGTAACTGCTAGAGTCTATCTCAAAGATCCTGGTTTAGTTCAGGTTGTCAATCTTCTAATATTTATCATAAAATATGATGAAAACTCGCAATCCAGTCTATATTCTGCAACCTAGAAGAGCAAATATAAAGGGGACAAGTTGTCAGTGAGAGAAGACCTTGTGTAGTTAGTCATAAATGTGACTATTCCAATATTTGAAGCTATATTTCCTAGCTCCTAGGCACCTTTCCTCAATGATACTATTACTAGTGATTCTACCTTAAGTGATGATGCCCTATATGCTAAGAGTATGAGTCTTCATCTTGATAGAGCACAGAGTAAAATAGATCTCTGGATTCTTCCAATCAGTCAGTAAATAGCAAATATGGTACAAAATACTGGAACAGCCAATGGACCTTAAAAACTATTAGAAGAGAGAAGATTGTGCTGGTGAGAATTACCTCTATAATGCAGAAAGTCAAGAACTCATAAACCTTTAAACACCTGCCTGCTTGGGGGATAATACAATTCCCATACAATCATTTCCAATCAAGGAGACTTTAAAAGTCATAAATGCTGACTACTTGAAGAGGTTGAAGCGGCTAGGTACCAGGCACTGTTTAATCATAAATTCCATTGTGAAATTGACTTTAGAGAATATAGGTGGTAGTCAGCAAAAAGGGATATGTGAAACAACTGTAGCAATTCTATTAAGAGTCAACAAACAATAATTCTTTGGGCTTTACATTCAGTTTCCTATTGACTGTTTTGACAATATACAATAGAAGTTGAGGGGATAAGGAACATTCAATATTAGGGAATATCATATGGAACTCCTGAATTTGACACATCAGTGAAGGATAAATATAAAAGCTATCGGTATTATTTTGATATACACCAGCCTGAATAATAGACAATATTAATCTTTATATTCTACTTCTTAATTATTTCTTATATTATAATAGCTTTTATTATAATTAAATTATAATTCAAATGTTATTTCCCTGGGAATAACCCTTTTCAGAAAACCTAATTTTTTCATAAATCATGCCAGCACTTCAGGATTGTCATTTTACATTGCACAGCTTCATGTGACATATCCTTGGTAGCCTAGGACATGTTTGGAGTGACTCAAATAAGAATAGATATAAGTATATTTCCCTTTACTTTTCCCCTACCTTTACCAATTATCGTGACTCAACTTGAAATATCATATTAGATTTAACAACTGACATAATATGAGTATGGTTTTGTTAGAACCGACACATTGGCCTCCAACAACAAAAGATTTATTTTAGCATAGCCAAATATATAGCCTAGGAGAATATAGTCTAAATAGCTTAGAAAATATTTTACAACCTCCAATGACCTCTGTAGCCTGATTTATATATGAAAATGTAAAATATCTGAAAACTGGTTTTTTCTCATAGAAAAATAAAAGCGCTTCCTGGCTCCCAGTGCAACTTTGTTTTACGTCAATAAGAGTTATAATTTTTATGTTGTAAGTTTTTAAGGCAAGGATGCTGTTTTCATGGAATTGTGTAGCATGACAAATACCTTAAATCAAGATGCAATGAATAAGCAAATTATCTTCTAACAAGACCTATATCAGCTATATTTTGGTAAAAAATAATATGTATAGAGGGATTAGCTATTGCTACATGACACTTTATTTCCTGTTATTATCATACAAATTTGAATCCCCACCTATATCCCTCTTCTAACTAAACCCCAACCTTTACTGAAAACAGTATTAAACACTACTTAATAAAATAAAAGTTTCCAATTGAAGATTGAGACCATATTAATGCGTGATTTGGAAATTATAGAAGAATCTGAATTAGATATTCAAGATGAAGAGAGTACAGTTACAGGGATAGACTCAGAATGTGATCAGTGGAACTATGCGAGTGATGGTAAGTATTTTGATAATTATATTCTAGATGAATCAATTAAAAAGAGCTAACAGTAAAATATGATATCAGATTGCACAAGTGATAGGGGATGTGGAGAGATAGGTACAGATAATGAAGGCCCTGATACTGCAAAGGTAAGTAACTTGTATACTATGTACTAGTATGTAATAATATGTATTAAGAGTAGAATATATATACTAACTGTCATTGATAGGATGAGAAATTCTATCATCATTTACAAAGAATGAATAGAGTATGTCTCTGTCAACAAAGATGCCATGAAAAAGTATCTTTTGATCTAATACATAGTTGGATCAAGTCCAATTATACTATGTCACTACAGCAGAGAAAACTGCTAGCAAGTTACTTAATCTCTACTACAATGGAGATTATAAAAGTTAATAGAAAGAGAACCTATATCCAGCACTCATTTCTTAAGGCCTTTAACACTTCAGATAGCCAGAATGATATATCTCAGTCAAACGGATAAGGAAGAACAAATATGTAGTTACCTTTCAAGGATTGGTTTGCAACTCATTCTTTGGCTGGTACTGGATGTTAGGAAAGTATCATCTCCGATCTTGAGTTACTCATCTGCAGCAGACTCCAGATCCTGTTCCACCACTCCATGGACAAAGCAATATGCCCTCTCATAATGCTATTTCTAAGGAAATTTGTTAAAGTATCGACTTATTTCTGACAAAATTACATGAGGAAAGAGGGGAGCTGGTAGCTACACAGACATATAAACGTATCAAGAAGGATGGTACTGTAACAACCAGAGTTGAACCAAATAATCAGGTGCTCTTACCATCCTTCTATACATATCGTCGACTCCATCGTCAGTTTTTAAAGGCCAATTATACACTCAGTATCTCGTAGTCTTGCTTTCGCAAGTACTGGAAGAGTTATAAGCAATGCCAGCTGATGAAGATTCGGTCAGAGTGAAAGGATATCTGTGATCATTGTACGATTCTGAAGGCAACACTAGAGCCATTAACATCTCATAACGTTGTACAAAGGACATGTCTCCCTACAGCTGCGGAGGTAAATGAAGTAGAACAGAAGTTAATTCAGCATCGTCTTGAGTATCGACAATGCAGGGACTTCTATGTAGCCTCTATTTACCAATCAACCCTACATCCACAGGATACTGCATGTCACTTTTTTGATTTCCAGCAGGTAGTGGAGATTCCCAAGCTGCCATAACAGCCAGGACAATGGTATTTATTTTCTCCTTTTAAGCTATACTCATTTGGTCTTGTAGATGAAAACCGTAATCATAACAATCACTATCATTATCTTTACACTAAGGAGCATCAAGGCAAAGGCCATAACCAATTAGTTTCTCTTCTTCACACATATTTGAACTCAGGGGGTAAGTTGAAGTCCCATGGCTACCTCTGGGCTGATAACTGTTGGGGTCAGAATAAGAATTGGATAATGACTGCTTATCTCTGCTGGCTAGTAAAGCAGGGATTAACTGATGGTATAGAGCTCTGTTTTCAAATCAAGGGTCATACACGAAACTCAGTAGATCGTAGGTTTGGCACTGTGAAATATAAGGCGTGATGGCGTGCAATTTGGACTCCTACAGATTACAGTAAGGCAGTTCTTGAGAGTACTCTTGCTCATACTATCAAACCAATTAATCTCTTTGAACCATCATTACCCAATATATTCTGTAATTGGGAAAAGGCTCTTAGTAAACTGTTTAAACCACTAAAAGGCATTCAAGGGTTTCATAATATTCTCTTTTTGAAAGTATTTCCTGGTATAGTACTAGCTAAAGAAATACCATTCAGTGAGTGGCAAAGATTTTAAATGAAGAAAAGTGGCGTTGATCAGGTTCAAATTCGCAATACTGTACCAGAAGAGCTTCCACCAATAGGCATCAAGTCCGAGAAATGATTTGATATGTGGAGTAAGTATGGCCTTATAAAGTTCGCTCAACTTGGCTATATACAGAGCCATCTCTCGAAACAATCGAGCATGCAAAAGCAGTCAAAACAGGAAGAATTAAAGGTAGCTCCAATTTAGGACCAGCATCATCAGTTGCTGCTGGCTCAAGTACTACACTGTTTAAGAAACTGACTTCTACCAAAACCAATAAACGCCTCTGTCAATATATATTCTACTATAACTACCTGTCATACTCTTACTACAGGTTCAGGACAAATGGGTCAAACAAATCGGATGACTGATGAACTCCCCGAGGAGCAATCCAATGAGGAAGAATTTCCAAAACCCAAAAAGCAGGGTCAGCCATTTGGTTCCAAGAATAAACATAGTAGGATATCAATGTAATAACCATATTTTTATAGATTTAAATTCATAGATGTATAACATGAATATAAAAATGAAATTTAAATCAAATCACTTTAGTTTTTAATTTTTCTTTGATGAAGGAGTAGGTGTTCCATGGCAAGGAAAAACAACAATCAATTTATCTCAAGATTGATTTTCTCTGGTTGCGATCCGTCAAACCTGTTTTCCCGACTACAACCAAAAAAGCCAATGTGTAGGTTCTAACAAAACCACACTCATATTATGAGAGAATATATAATTAAAATATACAAGTGTACCAATATAAAAATAGTCTTCATTTATGCTATAATTATACCATCGTCTGATATCTCATAAAATATTTTGTTTTCAACTATTTCTCATAAAATTCTATTACCTATTGTAAGTAATTTTATATAATTAAAATTCAGAGAAAAAAGGAAATTCCAAAGATATATATATGGTTAATATACTTAAGGTAAAGACAGAGCCTCTACTGATTCTACAAGTATATTAGAAATACAATATTCACTGAAATAATTTTGATAGGTGACTAGACTGAATATTAGTTTGCATTGGAATGATATATCTGCTATTTAAAATGTTCTCCAGATATCTTACTGATTTTAAATTTGGAAGGTTAAACCAATGGTAACATTTAGGAGGAAGCAGAATCTCAGGATTGAGGTGGGGGGGTAGTTGTGAATGAGGCTACGGTTTTTGTTTACTTATTTTTTTAGGAGCGAGGAAGGCTTCCTGATTTGTAATTCCTACTTTTGATGGTGGGTGGAATATTTTGTTCTATTAGGCACACTTTGAATGTTTTATAATTGTGTATTTGTTGCCTAGAAAATAGGTTTTAGACTTATAGAGAGAAAATTTTACATTAACTTTAAAGATAAATCCTATTACTAAGGATAACTCCAGTTACTCCAACAAGACATGCACTAAATCTCATGGATAACTATATAATATAACCATTGAAAATCATTTATAACAACTTTGAAGAGTCGTTTATTATCTCAGTTTTTTATTTCAAATATATAGTCCTAGATCCTACCAGTCCCAAAATGAGTTACTTCAAATAAGTACAGTGCAAAGTATCTAAAGGCAAACCCTTGAGTGGAATGGCACTCCGTGGTATCCAATCGGAGTTGAGCTGAGAATTTCTAAGACAGGATGAGTAAAGTTAAATAATACTTGTACACATTTGAAAAGCAAGTTAAACATTGGACAAAGCAGAAATATAGACAATTATGTACTTTATATTATAATTATAACATTGGGATTTGAGTTGAATTCAAAATTATTGATAATAGTTGTATATTAGAATCATAACTTCACCAATACCAAGTATTACTTTATCTTAGTCATTTACATATTACAGTATTTTTCAGCATGGTACTAGGTAGATTCTATCCTTTATTCTAATCTCACCAAAGTTTTCACTTTCTAAAATTGAACTCCATTTTCATACAAGTCTTAATTAAAAAAATAAAAACATGAGATTTCTTCTCCTTCTGAATCACTTTCTTTCCCAGGAATCTTTGTTAGGAAAAATTCCTTATTTTGGTCATCTAGTTCAATATTGTGTTTGCCTGTTTTGAGGGTCAGCTTTTACTTTATACTCACTTTGCACTATACATAGTTTTGAGTTGTACATAATATATTATGTTAATTTTAACGCAATTGTTTTTATATTATAATAATATTGTTACTTAAACCCGTTACCTTAAGTTGACATAAAAGATAAGGATTGTCATTAAATTTATAGAGTTATAATATATAATATTGTATTTTAAGCCTGGTGTAAGTTTTAAATTGCACAAACAATACTACCAAAATATTTATAATTTGTTTAAGTTTACAAATGAGAGCAGACAAAAAACTACCTTAGTCCAAACTGCAATAGTGTAAAAAGTTGAAATATTAGAGGGTATTCTGATGAAGTTCAAAAGTACCTTCTTGCCAAAGGTGTGAAGAATATAGCATAAATTTAGCATTCTACTTACTTTGAGACAGAAAACAAAAAGAGGATCTCTGGCCTTACTGGGAGAGGAATCTTAATAATATTGTAAACTATTCAATATTTCCAATCTTCAAAGTAGTAAAACAAATTGAAGAAGATTGATTTATAGAGAATACTAAAATATAACCATACAAGGTTAAGGAGTCTAAATATTGTCAATTAAAAATAAATCAAGCCTATAGAGTTCCAAGTGTTAACTAACTAAAAAGTAAGAGGTCTGCTTATCACCGATTCAATTTAACTCGAGAACTAAGATTCAATTTTAGAAGTAACAGGGACTGATATATCTAAGGGTTAATATATTTTACCTCTTATTAGAGATTAGATATTTGAGCTCAACAAAAAATATGGTTTCCAAAGTATATTAAAAACTTTAATTTAGCATTTCTAAATTTATAAACAAGAAGAACATGAATAAATTAACCTGAAAAAAGTTGAACTTTTTAAGAGCAAAGAAAATAAAGCAAAATATGGTTAAGAGATAGTATGGCCAAAGTTGGATATATATTTAGAAGGAGAGTTTGTAGAGAGAATAAAACCGGTAAGTATAGTAGGACAAGAGTTTTCAACTATATTCTGATATACTTTTTGATGATATCTCTCTGAATACAAAATCTACTATATTTGCATTCAACAATTGCTATTTGCTGTATTTACTTAATATGTATAAGGTTTTTTTGTAAACTATTACTAAAATATTATAGAAGTTACTTAAAGTTTACCAAATTCATATAAGTAATTAGGTTTATTTTGATTGTAGTAATATGTAATCAGCCAATAGCTATTGTCCTATGAGATTAGTTAAAACTAAATTGGTCAAACTGATATGTAGAATAACTACAACCTGAATGATTTAAATCTTCTGTGATGTTCTCTACAACTACATATAATGTAATAGGGTTATTCACAAAAATAGTTTACATAGATTAATTCAAATCTGGCAATAGGGAGAGGAAAGCTAGTTTTTCCCAAACAATTTATTTCCAAATGATATTCCCTAAATGCTACAAATAATCAACTTTCATTGTATTAGGCATAGGTAGTATAAATAGAACCAGCAAGATGACTATTAAGAACCAAGCTCCTTCTCCGCGATTTTCCTGACCCCTCTTTTCGCTGTCCCTATTGGGAAGGTGGGAATGCGGGTAAACACCGAACAATAGTCTCACGATCCCCCTGGCTGAACTTTTGGGGCTTCATAGGCCTGGGGTAACTTCATCGTTGGACTTTAAAAACGACCCATACCTGGCGGACAAAACTGGCGAAATGCAGTCGGTATTGCACTGTCTCAGGCTGCTCACTGTCGGGCCGGTCAGGTTTTTACAATCTCAATGGGAGCTAGTTTGCCTGAGCTAGCACTCCCCTAACGAAAATTATGGTTTCCCTGCACCATGAGCAGAGGACAATGGTGCTGGTTACCCCATATTGCTCTCTGATGAGCCGGGACTTTTGAAAACCAGAAGAGTTGTCAAGATCAGGGAGGTTACTTTTGTTCGGTTTTCCTTTGTTTTAGGGAGTTTACTGCGGGTTGCCTATGGGGGCCTGGACAGCGGTGTAGCAGATCTACGGTGTGGGTTTTCTTGTTGCTTCCTGCCTATGCTTTTTTAGACCTGTATTTTTGCTTTGTTGCTGAGGGTGTGAGGGGTTTTCTTGCAGTTCTTGGCAGCTTGGATGGGTGTGGGCACCCATTTTGGTGTGGGATGTGCGGTTGGTTGCATACCAGAGGAACTTAGGGCGGCTTGTTTTTTCCATAGGCCACTGGGGGAGGTTTTTGACTGACATACCTCAGGGTCAAATCGGGGGTGTCCTGCAGGAGAGGTCAAGGGGGGGTTCAATGAGGGTGTCAGTTGCATGTGCAACTCCACCTCCCTGAGTGGATATTCTGGAGGCCCTTTATAGCAGAGGTTTGCACCTATTTAAGCAAATAAATTCTAGGATTTAACAAAAAAAAAAGATGACTATAAAGAACTAATTGACTATATCCCCAAAGTGAAATCCAAGCAAAGATTTACTCAATCAATAAAATATGAATTGCCTGCTGTGTGTTCTTGAAGCATGACCTACCCTATTTACCATGCAGAGATATACTGTTACATGTAGATGACTAAGATATGGTAAAAATGAAGAATTGCAGTTATGGGCCTAATACACAAGCACAATTATCAAGAATTCTGAACATAATTCTGTGTTACAATCTGTTAAGGGTAGTTGATTCTAAGGGCAAGCGAATCGAACTAGGCTTAAATCTTTCTTCGTAACCGGAGATTGTCTAAGAAGGCTCGTAGGTACAGATTTTTGAGTAATAACGTATGATATTGATAAGATCTCTTCTCCGTTGCTTGATGATGGCTAAAGCTCGGGAGGCACTTCGATATTTATATCCCGCGTCTGAGTGTTCACGCACTACAACAGGTTTACATATAAACTGGTACTTTCTTCTAAACCTTCGTCTCTTAATCCAAGAGCGAACCCGCTTTGACCCTGAAACTTTCTCTTCCCCCACACAGCTAATGGTATGATCGGAGCTTCTGACTTCTCTGAGGGTGTGGACCCCCTTAGTCTGAGTTGTCAACCTTCTTTCGACTGTCAAGATACGGTCGTCCAGTTTGGAACGTACCAATAACTTCTTAGAACTCCAAGGGGCCAGCTTGGTCGTTGGGCGAATCTGCTTCGTGCCGTCTTATCCGGCTCTACAGCTGGCTTTCAGGATGACTAGAGTTCACGATCGGGCCAATACCTTCTCGTCTTCACTGCCTCTCCTTATCAACTTGTTCCGATAGGTGCATTGACCTTATAGGCATCACAGGGGCCTCAGCGTACTCTCGGTGTGTATCGGAGTAGCCTACTTTAATCGCGCATTCATACCCATCTAGGACTACCCGGGCTCTCTTGACTTCATCTGGGTGTAACTCCATGAGTTCTTGCCGGAATCGCTACGTTCCAATTCCCAGACGTAGCCAGAGAGGCCCTCTTATATACCATGCGGGCAGCATCCGGTCGGACCGACGGTGACGACGTAAACGGGGTTACAAGATGTGTTCTAATTTCTCATTTTTCTTAGTAAACGAGCAACTGCACAAGGTGCCAGTGTCGACTCCCAGGGCGAACGCCGGGGCCGCAGAGGGGTAATTGCCTGTGGAGGTTCAGATTCAAGCAGTTCCTTCTGAAAAGTCATGTAATCCTCTTGTGAGTCTTTTGTGTCTAACACGAGCTCCCTCCTCTGTGCGGTTTCTTGTGAATCGCTTTTTCAAAGGTTACCCTCTCTTTAGGGATCCCAAAAATAACAATAAAGAAAAATTAAATAACCAATTTTTAACTATAAAAACCCAACTTTTAACAATATCCGAAATATATCAGTCCCATCTAAAACTCGACTTGGTAGGGGGAAAAACTTAACGCGTTTACTTGGCCACGCTAGGAAAACCTTTTCCTTGTCATTCAACATCTGCCCTCTTTGGCATATCCGGATTCTCCCTATGAAACGCCTCCACCACTTCCTGTGCATGTTCTAAGTGGTCTGGTGGTTCCCAAGTTTTTTCATCTTCGGAACAGCCAGTCCACTTCACAAAGTACCGTAGCTCACGCATGGGTCGGTTCCGACCTCCCACGCGCCGGGTATAAGAGATTATTTCAATCTTCACGATTTTTTCGATTTCCTATTCAAAATCTGAATCGATTTCTTCTTGCTCGCAGGGAGGTTGTTCCCTTGCTGGTCGATTGGATGTCCGATTGGGTTCCAACAATGATACATGAAATATCGGATGGATCTTCCATCTTGGTGATATTTCTAGTTTGTAGGCACGTTCACCTCTTTTTTCCAATACCTTAAACGGGCCATACAGCTTTGGGCTAAGCTTCTTCGAGGGTCGTTTTGTCCGAATGTTCTTTGCATTTAACATGACCAGGTCTCTGACCTTGATGTCTGGTTGCTGCTTAGCCTTGCGGTCATAATATTTGCTCATATTTTCCCGCGTTTGTTCCAACGCTTCTCTGGCCTGTTGGTGTATTGTTTGCATCCAGTGTGCATATAGCTGGGCGCCTGGAATTTGGGCTTCACGGTCCTTCATCCATTCTTTTTGTGGGTGGAATCCATAGTTTGCGTAGAAGGGTGACATGCCATGTGCGTTCGTTACCGAATTGTTGTAGGCATGCTCGGCTAGTGGTAATAGCTGGTGCCAGTCCGTTTGGTCGTAATTGACAAAGTTTTCTGAGGTATCCTTCCAAACTTGGTTGGTCCTCTCTGTTTGTCCATCAGTTTGCGGGTGGTATGCAGTTGACATCTTTCGTTTTATCCCCCAGGTTTTGCATAGGAATTCCCAGAATTCCCCTGACAACTTTGCATCCATGTCGGATATAATTTCCGCTGGGAGTCCATGTAGCTTCCAGACTTCCCTCAAGAATACGTTTGCAACTTCCTTGGCAGTTGCATTACCTTCCAGACCTATGAAGTAAGCCATCTTTGTAAACCTATCCACGACTACCATAATTTGTGTTGTTCCTTGTAATTCTGGTAGTTGTGTTATGAAGTCGGTTGATATTAATCACCAGGCTGCGAATGGAACTTCTAGAGGCTGCAACAGACCGAACCGCGTATGTCGTGGAGTTTTATTATGTTGACATTCGTCACATGATCGTACGTAGTCATTAATCCACGCTGTCAGCCCTCTCCAATAAAAGTCTCCTGTAACAATATCCAGAGTCTTCTACTGTCCAAAATGTCCGGCTATTTTAGAGTCGTGGCAACCTCTGGCTAAAGTTGTCTGCAGCTGTTCGTTGTCAGGAATATATAAGCGATTCTTATAGTATATCAGTCCGTCCGTTACTGCCCAGTGACTTGGTAATGGTTTGCCCTCATCGGTTAACGTTTCCAATTCTCGCTTGCGTCCCTGCCAGTCTTCATCGTTCTGGCCTGCCTCTTTAATGGTTTTTAATAATGTCTGGTCATATTTCCTAATATCAACCTTTGACATTATAGCGTTAGACATTAGGAGTATCCCTTTGACTTGTCTTGCTTGATGGTCTGTTTCATCAAAAAACTCATTGTCGGCCTGGTCCGCTTGCAAGTATACAACCACTACCTGGGTCTTTGTTGCCGCTGATCGTCTGGGTGATACATCCGTGCTTCCAAATCCCCCTTTGCCCCTTGCAGTCTCTGCTAGTCCATCCACTTGCATCGCTTCCGCCATGTGTATGTTCTCAATGATCATTTGTGCCATTCGGTCCCCTTTGCGAACATGGCAATCTTGGTTTCCATGGTTCATTATGATAACCTTGACTTCTCCGGTATAATCAGCGTCGATTACTCCTCCTCCAATGCTGATCCCAAATTTGGCGGCCATTCCACTGCGTTGTGCCAACCGGGCGTATGTTGCTTTTGGTAATACAACGGAAATTCCCGTTTCCACCAACCTTTGCCCTTTGGCCGGAATTATAAAGTCCTCTAGTGCGTACACGTCGTGTCCGGCTGCTAGTCTGGACCCTTTTGTAGGCATTCTTGCTATTGGTGACAGCAATTTTATTCGCAAGGAATCAGTCGACCCTGTGCCAATTATACTTTCCTCATGTTCTGGCTGATTTAAATGCACTGGTGTGATTTGGAAGTGAGAAGGCTTGAGTATTGACTGTTCGCTATGCGCAGCTCCCTCCTCAGGACGGTACTCCGGCCGTCGGCTTAGTGCATCTGGCTTTCCGCCTCGTTTACCCGGTCGGTAGACAATTTTGAAATTGTAGTTCGCTAGTTGCTAAGCCCATCGTATTTGTCTTGGATTCTATACCTTGCTCGTAAGGAAGTACTGTAGATTCTGGTGATCAGTGTAGACAGTCACTGGTTTTTCAGTTCCGACCAGGTACTGTTTCCACTCTTTAATTGCCTCCAGAATCGCCAATAGTTCCTTATCATGGATCTCATAATTTCGCTCAGCTGGGCTTAGCTTCAGTGAGTGGAAAGCCACCGGGTGTAGCTTTTTGTCTTTAAACTGTGAGAGGACACATCCTATCGCAAAATCGCTAGCATCCGTTTCCACAATTGTTTCTCTTTCAAGGTAGAAATGACAGAGTATAGGGGCAGAGATGAATCTTTTCTTAAGTTCTTCAAATGCCGCATCTTGATCTGGCCCCCAGCTGAATTTTCTGGGGTCGCCCTTCAACATTTCGGTTATTGGTTTGCAGATTTTTGAGAAATCTTTAATGAAACGTCGGCAAAAATTGGCGAAGCCAATGAATATTTGCACCTCCTTGACCGACCTTGGTGCCTTCCAATTTTTTATGCTTTCGACCTTTCTTTCACTCATGCTGACTCCATCAATTGCCACAATATACCCCAAATATTCCACTGTGTCGACATGAAAAATTCACTTGGTAGTCGATACCGCTAGATCATATTCCTCCAAGCGGGAGTGTACTTATTTGACCAAGTCAAAGTGTTCTTTCTCTGTCTTGGAGTAAATTAGGATGTCGTCTAGGTAGACCACTACTCCATGATCTAAAAATTCGCGAAGAATTTTGTTCATCATAGCCTGGAATGTAGCTGGCGCATTTACCAGTCCGAACGGCATTACTTTATATTCAAAGTGGCCGTATCGGGTCCAGAAAGCTGTTTTCCATACATCTCCTTCTTTTATTCTTAGGAGGTGATAGCCATCTTTTAAGTCTAGCTTAGTGAATATTTGAGCCCCTGCCACGCGGTCGCGAAGCTCGCTCATTAGCGGTAGCGGATATTTGTTGGCTACCGTTAGCTTATTCAACTGCCGGTAGTCCACACATAGCCTCATTGAACTATCAGGTTTAGGGACAAACAAGATTGGAGCCCCAGCAGGAGACTTGCTTTCCACGATTTTCCCTTGATCCTGCATTTTTTGCGGGTATTTGCTAAGCAAATCCAGCTGGTGGGCTGACATAGGATATATCGGGCCCCATGGTGGTACCGCGCCCGGTATCAAGTCAATGGCGTGGTCAAACGTTCTTCTGCCGGCTAGTTTTTCTGCTGTTTCTGGTGCCTAAACCCTCTTGAATTCATGCTATTCCAGCAGTATTTGCAGAATTTCTTTTGACTCTGGAGTGGGTGCTATTTCGATCCTTCCAATATATCGTGCTTCAGGGTCGTCTGCCACAGTTTCGTCCTATTCAAATGTCAAGTCTATGCCTTCATCATTAACGTGACTTTGGCATTTCTCGTCTTTAAATATCCATTTTTGCGCTTCCTCAATGTGCTTTATGGAATGTTCTGTATGCCACCATCCAAATGGGATGATTAGGACATATTTTCCAGCATTGGCAATTTCACAAGAAATGTGAGATGGGTGTGCATTGCTTCCGGTCTCTAAGAGAATTGGATGTGTGTAGTGTTTTCCCCCATTTGCTACTGTGGTTCCTTCAAAGGTGTAAATGTCCAAGCTATTTGTGCGGGTGTGGTATGGTAAACGATGTTTATTAACCAGTTCTTGGTTAATTAGGAATATGTTAGACCCTGAGTCTAATAAAACACGGATCGGTATCCGTTCTCCATTTGCTTCGATGGTTGCTCTGCCTTCTGGGCATGAATAATAAGGCGGGACAGGTGCTTCGGTTTTATTTCTTTTATTAGGGCCGCTAGGGGCCTGTGCAGGTCTTTTGTATGACATTTTCGTTGTGGTGGTAGCTTAGGGTGTTTGTTACCATGCCCGCACAGTTTCGGCTATTTAAGCCTCCTCAGACAAACTAACATCCCTGTCTTTGGTGTACTGGGCAGACCACTACTAGCGGTCTTTACCCCTTGCCGAAGGGTTCCCATACACCTGCCATTTGCCCTTCTCAGGCCACGCTTTTGTCTCCACTGGAGCCGTACTCGTATCGTTTTGACTATATCAGCGTATTTGGGCTCCAGGGATTCTTCACGCATCGCCTCGTTTTCCCCATGAGTCTATCGTGCCAATCCTGTCCACAAAGCCGGAGTCCAGGTTCGGGACGGATTTACCCCGCTCCATTTAGCATGTGAACTAGTTGGCCGTAGTTACTCATTCTCTTCCACTTCATTTTTCTTGATGTCCGGGATCCTGTTC
>QFET01002139.1:0-37900 GCA_003316355.1 Tuber calosporum
CAAGATCAGGGAGGTTTCTTTTGTTGGGTTTTTCTTTGTTTTAGGGAGTTTACTGCGGGTTGCCTATGGGGGCCAGGACAGCGGTGGAGCAGATTTACAGTGTGGGTTTTCTTGTTGCTTCCTGCTTATGCTTTTTTGGACCTGTATTTTTGCTTTGTTGCTGAGGGTGTGAGGGGTTTTCTTGCAGTTCTTGGCAGCTTGGCTGGGAGTGGGCACCCATTTTGGTGTGGGATGTGCGGTTGGTTCCATACCAGAGGAACTTGGGGCGGCTTGTTTTTTCCTTAGGCCAGTGGGGGAGGTTTTTGACTGACATACCTCAGGGTCAAATCGGGGGTGTCCTGCGGGAGAGATCCAGGGGGGGTTCAATGAGGGTGTCGGTTGCATGTGCAACTCCACCCCCCTGAGTGGATATTCTGGAGGCCCTTTATAGCAGAGGTTTGCACCTATTTAAGCAAATAAATTCTAGGATTTAACAAAAAAAAAATATATTAAGTCTTCGACAACCTTTTTCTCTTTCATAGTACCTTTTACAGAGCTTTCCTGATAGTTCTCTGATTTTCTCGATACAAGTATGGCCTAAACAATTCAATACTACTGAATTGGCTACCCTATAACAGCAATAAGCAGTAGACTTATCAAATATGATGTAATTAATTATCTTTTCCTATGCGTGTAAGAGTTGTTGAAATTCTTCAATTCGTTTCATTTGTATATTGTCTACAGTAATATTGTTTATGTCTCTGCTTGGTTATTTCTAGTTTACTCAGGGGAAGTACGGACATTACTACAGCTAGGGTATATCATATTCTTGGTTATATTTCATGATAATGTTTGAGGATTAATGCGTATATTTCTTATGTTCTGTGCGGGATTTCTTGGATATCTTTCTATGTATAGTGACCTTTTACCAGTCATGTATCATGTGTTATCTTTCTGTTTGATTTCGCGCACACCACTTCAGATTACGCATATTTTTGGGATTTCCTTGGTAGTTTTTCAGGGTCAAACATGTTCGCACTTATGTTTCTTACAATGTTTTTCCTATTTTTGTTACTGAGTACATGGAGGATACGCACCTGAATAAATAGCTGGTTGCCGCCTACTTTATTTAGTTAATTAAGGACATAAACTACTACCAGTCTACCTTAATACTACAATACTCCTCACAAAGTGTACACATAGTATACTGTTAATACTGTATTGTATTTTAGTACTCATGTTATAAGATTGTGCCAATACACATAATTTTTATAGGTTATGAGCCTGGTCCATCCATAGCTATACGACCTACATTTACACGCTGTCCTCTTTGACCACTAAACAAATTCCTTCCGAAATGAAACAAACCTCTTTCAACGTAAAATGTTGTGTGTAATATCGAAAATTTTCACATAAACCGAATCATCCCTCGAAATGAAACATCGTTCGCGAAAGGAAACATTCTTGGCAAATCGATACAAAAAAGTCTTGGCGCTGCTCACTAAAGTCTGGGTTTTCCTCCCATACTAAATCTTAGTTCTTACGGAAAGTACAATTTCCTAGCTGCAACCACTTACAAGTGCAATGCAAAGTACTGGTACTTAGCAACCAAAGTCACTTTGCCTTTACCGAGCAAAAATGGCAATGGCAGAAACCACCGTTCCTCCTCCAGAAACTCGTGCACCAAACCTCAAATCTTATGCCAACAACTCCAATGTAGTTGTGCACTCACTTACAAATTGAGCTCCATCCCAAAGCTCACTGGCCCTGATAACCACCGGACCTGGCAAGATATCTCTGAATATGTCCTTCCTTTATATAATTGCTGGGACATAGTAATGGAAAAGGAAACTCTGCCTGAGAAAGAAGAGGGCAAGGATGGAATTAATAATTCTGTGAGAATAGATGAATTTCGCGATCGATACCAATGGGCCTCGGCCTACTTCCTTGAAACGATTGACCCCCAATTGGTTATTTTGTTGGCCACCCACAAAACACCCCTCGCCATCTGGAAAGCTTTCCAAGATAAATTTGCTAGAGAAAACACCACCTCCTTCTTCGAACAACTCAATGCTGTCCTCAATACCAAGTACAATTCCTCTGCACCTATTGCATACAATATCAACAAGTAAGATACCCTCTGGAATCGAATGCAACACCATTGCTCCTCCTCCTCTGCCGATGACCGATATGTTCTACCATTTGTATTCATATCGGTATTCGAGTCACCCGAAGCCAAAGCAGCAGTTCTTCTCCGCTCCCTTCCCGAGTCAGTGAGTAACATTGTCGACAACCTCCAAACCAAGGAGGACCTTACCTATAACCATGTCTACAAAAGGTTGTTGGACATGAGACCCTCGGTTATCCTTGAGGACGACAAAGCATATAAAAGCGCTGATATCAAAGGAAAAGGAAGGGAACCTCCCCGGAAATCTGCAACCATATACAAGGAATGTACCTACTGCAAGAAGCATTACCCCACTGCTTGTGCTCAGGGACATACCTGGAATGAGTGTAATAAACTCAAGGGTGACAACCAACAGAAGAAGGAAAAGAAAGCTGTTAGTTCAGCAAAGATCAGCAAAGAAGAAATATCTGAACCAGTCTGTTCATCCACATCACTCCTTTCTACGCAAAAGACTACTCACTCATACAACTGAGTAATCGATACAGGCGCAAGCTCACACATGACAAGCAACGTAGACCTTCTTATAAACTTTGAACCCAGTACAGGAACTTTTAAGTTAGGCGATGATTCTGTAATAGAATCATGTGGCTGAGGAACAGTCAAGCTCATAGCCAAAACTTCAAACAGTCATGTAGCCCCTGAATTCCTTAAACATGTTCTCTGGGTTCCAAAGTTAGGTCAAAGTAACTTGTTGTTATGGCGCGCTATTGTTTCTTTAGGGAATGGTTTTTCATTGCGTAGTAAAGGGGCGAATATGTTTGTATACAGGGAGAATAAAAGAGAAGTGATATGGGGAACGCTTGACGGTCAAGATTATGTTGTGCAAGAAGAGAAAGTAGTGGCGAACAAGATGACTTACCAACAGTGGCATGAAGCCTTCGGACATCCTTCACCATCCTATCCCAAAAGTACCAACTACTCAGACAATCCAACTATCCCCAAAGTTCCGAGAGACTAGCAGTGTGAAACCTGCATTACGTCTAAATCAACAAAACGCAAACCCGAATATACAGACAAAAGATGTGAAAATCCCTATGTTTTGATCCACACTGATTTTAGTGGAAATTTCTCAACCCCTTCCTGCGGAAACTCCTGGTACTATGTCACCTTTATTGATGATT
The DNA here is from genome assembly GCA_003316355.1 of Tuber calosporum. Taxonomy (NCBI): domain Eukaryota; kingdom Fungi; phylum Ascomycota; class Pezizomycetes; order Pezizales; family Tuberaceae; genus Tuber; species Tuber calosporum. The sequence continues at coordinate 3,289 of QFET01002139.1, forward strand.
GTACATGGTACACCAGGATATATTCTCCTGGAGCCAAATCCGATACCACTAAAGTATTCAACCAATTCATTAAAGAAATACACACCCAGGATAACGCCACTATTAAGTGATTCAGGACCGATAATGGAGGAGAATATGTCAACAAAGATATGACAACCATGTTTGCAAAACTGGGTATCATACATGACAAAATACCTCCTTACTCTCATGATTCTAATAGCGTTGCCGAACGGTACAAGAGAACTATTATCACATCTACACGTTCTATGTTATCAGGTCTTACACCGCGTGTATGGGCCGAAGCAGTTACAACAGCTGTATACCTCAGGAACATCCTCCCTAACCGATCCATAGGAAAACTAACGCCCTATGAATCTCTCTACAACAAGAATCTGTTAGTAAACCAACTATGCCCCTATGGGACCAAATACTTTGTCCATACACCTGAGGAGACCAGAAAACCAGGAACAAAGTTACAGCCCCGGGCTATTGAAGGATACCTTGTTTGATATACTTCCTCCAGCAAGATATACCGTATATACATACCATTATTGCACAAGATCTCAGAAATGCGGCAGCTCCACTGGACAGCCAAGGATATACTCTCGCTTGATACCAAGGAACCTGCACCCTCATCAGAGACCTTTGCAACAGTCTACCCACCTTCCTACCAAAGAGCACCAGCACCCGATAAAGCTCTACCACAGGAAGCTAATGACAAACCAACTATTGAAGTACATCCACCTCTACTGCCTGAACATCCTGAAGATTATGACCATCCCCAAACTCCAAAAGAAACACCCGAACCTCCTAAACTGGAAGTACAACCAGAAGATCCTCCTGAGATACAGACTAAATCTGGCTAAACCGTTCGGCCACCACAATACTTTGGCAGAAATGTCACTGTACCATCTGACGAGGTTCCTAAAACCTATACCCAAGCAGTGAACAGCTCGCTTAAGGAACAATGGACGCACACAATGGACGAGGAAATAAAGGCACTTGAGAAAAGTGGTACTTTCGATGAAGTAGATAAACCTATATGATGCAAGATTATTGACAGTAAATGGGCCTTTAAGACTAAGAGAAATGCTGATGGTACATTAGAACGGCACCGTGCAAGGGCTGTTGGCAAAGGGTTCTCACAAGTACTGGGTTTTGACTTTGAAGATACTTTTGCTCCGGGCATCCGATATGAGACACTCGGCTTCCTCCTTGCAATATGTAGTAAGAACAAATAGCGACCATGGCAATTCGATGTCAAATCTGCATTCCTTTATGGTGAGTTGAAAGAAGAAGTCTACATGCGACCCTTACCTGGACTCAGTAATGGAGACAAAGTATGGCGACTTAACTGATGACTTTATGGACTTAAGCAATCTGCGAATGAATGGCACTCTCTCCTCACTAGATACTTAACATCCAAAGGTTTTGCGACATCCGCCCTTGACCCATGCATGTTTGTTCACGGTAAACACGATATATACCTATCGCTTTACGTTAACGATATAGGTATATACCTGGCCAACACTCCCCAAGCTACTTCTCTGATAGAAGACCTGAAAACGGCATTTGACATCACGGACTCAGGGGAAGCTACATTCCTACTTGGCCTATATATCACCTATACAACAGACGGGATACATCTTACCCAGCAATGATAGATCAAGTCAGTCCTTGAGTGATATGGTATGGAAACTCACGGCCAGTCTCTACACCCTTACCCAAGGGTATTCAACTACGGAAAGGGACAGTAGATGAACAGATACCAGACATATCCATATACCAATCGATAATAGGATCACTTATGTACCTGACAACTGGTACCAGACCCAATCTAGCGTATACAATATCCTTGCTCTCACAATTTTCTATATACCCGACCGAAATCCACCTAAAGGTCGCTAAACACGTCCTTCGGTACATTCACGTTACAAAAGACATTGGACTCTTCTACCCTTGTAAAACTATAAACGCTATGAACACATATGTGGATGCGGACTTTGCAGCGTGTCTTGACACGCGCCGCTCCTTCTCAGGGTATGTTATTCTCTTTAACAAAGCCTGTATATCCTGGCAGTCTAAGAAGCAAGCCTCAGTCGCAACATCTACTACGGAAGCGGAATATGTAGCTATGTCCCTAGCAGCAAGGCAAATCCAATGGTACATCAAAGGTCTCCGTGACATCCGGCTTACAACACTGATCACTTTACATGCTGACAATACCAGCACAAATTTTCTTGCAACCAACCATTAACTAAATGAACGAACAAAACATATTGATATCCATTTTCACAAAATATGAGAAGAGATCGATAATGGTTCTTTCACACTCCTGAAGGTTGCGTCATCAGAAAACCTTGCCGACATTTGTTTCTAGGTACTTGCAAAACTGGCACATGAACGGATGATGGGATTGTTGGGCTGTAGATAATGAGGGGAACTGTTGAAATTCTTCAATTCATTTCATATATATATTTCATACTGGAATATTCTTTATGTCCCTGCTTGGTTATTTCTAGTTTACTCAGAGAAACTACGGACATTACTACAGCTAGGGTATCTCATATTCTTGGTTATATTTCATCATAATGTGTGAGAATTAATGCTTATATTTCTTATGTTCTGTGCAGGATTTCTCACTTATCTTTCCATGTATAGTGACCATTTACCGATCATGTATCATGTGTTTTCTTTCTGTTTATTTCGCGCACACCACTTCAGATTACGCATATTTTATTGGGATTTCCTTGGTAGTTTTTCAGGGTCAAACATGTTCTGACTTATTTTTCTTACAATGTTTTCCCTATTTTTGTTACTAAGTACATGGATGATACGCACCTGTATAAATAGCTGGTTGCCACCTACTTTATTTAGTTAATTAAGGACAAGAACTACTACCAATCTACCTTCCTACTACAATACTCCTCACACAAGCATACACATAGTATACTCTTAATACTGTGTTGTATTTTCATACTCATGCTATAAGATTGTGCCAATACACATAATTTTAATAATAGTGACTGCCTGTACTCTTCAATATACTCTTTCAGCACAGTGCAAGTGCCCTCTAACAAGTGAGTGGGCATGAGCCATTTTACACCAAAAATGGCCTATTTCACAGACACACATTTCAGTAAAAATACTTCAGTTAAAAATAACATAACTTTTTAGAATTTTCAGCAAGGATGCAGACTACCTATCTTCTACTAAAACCTCGGGTAAATTTAAATTTTCTGAGGAGTAGTATATAGTTGTACTTTAAAAGTTCGCCAAGACACTGTTTCCCCAGCAAAAACAATTGTTTGACACAATTTTGAGCAAATTTTTATTTCCTATTGCTACTACTTCTCTGAGAATTTAAATTCACTTGAGGTTTCAGTAAGACATAAGCTGTCTGCATCCTTTCCCAATATTCTGTGAAGTTATCTTATTTTCAAATCAAGTATTGGTGCTGCAATCAGTCTGTCAAATAGGCCATTTTTGGTGTAAAATCACTTGCGCCCACTCACTTCTTTGATCACACTTGTACTTGTACTCGTACTTGTAACCACATGGTTGCTTTAGGTGTCTGTAACAATTTGGCTTAGTGGGTTGTACAAGTACACGGTATGATACCTACTATGACTCCTTCTCTTTCCTGGACTTTGACGTTGACACACTGCAGCATAGAACCTTGCCCCCTCACCACAATTTTACTGGCTCACTTGACACAATATGTGGAGTACTAGTACTGGATTAAGCACTTCATACATAACCCCATACTATTTTCTATTGGCCGAACATTCGCTGCTAGCTTTGGGTACGCGATTTCAGCCCGGCTGCGCGAGGACAAGCATTGGGTGATTAGACCACAATCAGGTGACGCAGAGACTAACTGAACCCTCTCTTTCTACTTGTATACCAGCTTTCATAACTTTGTATTTCTCATCTACGATATTCATGTGTCGTGTTCCTCTCTCTTAGTCTAGCTAGATATTTGTGAGTAACTATTGGTACTTTGAATTTGTTGAGGGCGCAAAGGTTGCATAAATCAGGATTCAGCAGCCCCTGGCATGCTGCCTAGTTGTCTCCCATTCCCTGCTCTCCGGCGCCCCCAACCACGACAGCAACTACTCTCTTCTCTTGTCATCTGGTTGCCTCTTCCCCGTTTTTCCTTCCTTCTTACACATTTGAACCCTTCAACTGCCTCCATGACCAAAGGTGAGAAGAAAGACAGGCTCTCCCCTTCTCCTAAGCTTGCTGCCTCACCTCCAGATCCTCCTTCACCAGCCATCTCGACTGTTCACGCCTCAGGCTTTCCCTCGTCACTGCTGCCAAGCGAGTCCAACCTTCGCTCCACATCACAGATATCATTAGTGTCCACTGATGTCACACCCTCCCCTCCTACTCGGTCATTCTCAAGCATGGAACCGAAGACTGGGAGCTGCAAGCCCCGTAAATCTAGCCACGTTGAACCGCTCGTAAGTTTCTTTGGCTTCTGACGCCCCTGTAGAGGTTGCTAAGTGTCTTTTTGCCTGATTAGAAAGTAAGCTCCAAGGGTTGGTTTTCGCGAACAGGTACCTGGTCTCGATCCAGTGGGACAAAGTCTGCTGCTATAACAAAGGTTGCTTCTGAAAACGTGTCGAGGGAACCAAGTATTTCTGGTGGATCAAGCAAAACGGAGAGAAGTGGACTTGTGCCCGATGTTGGACTGCCCGAACCCTCATCATCTACAACAGGGCAAACATCGGAACCCCCGCGGGAACCCACTCCTCCACCGCCCGAAGAGCCTTTGGTTCCCCCACCTGCTCCTATTGATTCCGGTAACACACCTCCTCCAACTGCGGAGCCCGTTTCGACCCGACCGGAAGTTCGGGCGCCACCTTCCACAGACCCCCCGCGCGATGCGAAAGATTCGCGAGATACAGAAGACCCGCTAGATCCAGAGCCAGCAAATGAGACTCCTGAACGGCCCGCTTCATACTGGCTCGGTTGGTGGTACGGTCGGCAGACGGTAGCTGAGCAACCCGCGCCAAAGTCCGAGGCTATACGCGAGGTGCCAGAGGAATCCCCGGCCGTAGAGATTGAGAATTTGGTTAAAATCGCCCCTCAGCCGCTAGAGACACAGGGGCCACCCACGGTACGCCCACAAACGCCAACCACGTCGGCAACCCGCCCTCCAGTAACTATCGAACAGGAACCCGTGCCCGAGGCTGCCCCTTCAGCAGATGGCTCAGGGGATGATGTAGCCACACTAAGGCCTAAACCTTGGTTTGGTTGGTGGGGTGGACAATATCAAGAACTTCCCCTAGACCCACAAGGCAGGAATGGATCGGAAAATGGAGAGGCATCAAATAGCGAATGTGCCACAGATCAAACACTACCTCAACCTCGGGCGGTCCCCGGCCCAGAACCCCCTATCAGCCTCGAGGTGCCGCCGAAGCGTGCCGACTATTTACAGGCTAGTTCGAACTCTATCACACCATTATCACAAACTCCAGAGGCTTCACAGACCACCCCGAAGACTTCCGCATGGGCGTTCTGGTATAGGGAACGTTCAAAGCTATCCAACAATTCTCCAAATAGTAGCTCAACAACGACAGTGGGTGAACTAGCTATAGCTGATACGCCATCCCAATCAAACCCACAAAAGGCAAAGGCTAAAGAAATATCTCCGATATCAATTCCTGACCCTAAGGCGACCCGGGCTCTCAACAACCTGCGTGAAGAGTCCCGTCCACCCACACCTAAGAAGGCCGAAGCAAACACTTCTATCGCGGCTGCGGTATCTGTAACCCCTAAATCAGCTCCATCTCCTTCATCAAGTAGTACAAGCGCCGCAAAACAAAAGCTGCAAAAGATCTTGCCAACGAACCATGTCCTCCCGAATTTCTACTCCTGCTACCGGCCTTTGAGTCGGCCTTCTCTCCTTTGTCAAGTCACCAAAATCTTCAAAAGTCAGCCTCCTATCAACAAGAAGCATCTTTACCTAGCGCCCACACCTCTTAGGATCAAGAAGGCTGTTGCTATTGGGGTACATGGGTTTTTCCCAATGCGTTTAGTCCGAACAGTATTGGGGGAGCCAACCGGAACATCGATTCGTTTTGCTAACTCTGCTGCAGCCGCTATAAAGAGGTGGGCTGAGAAGAACGGCGTTGAGGTCGAAATCGAGAAGATTGCTCTGGAAGGCGAGGGAAAAGTTGGGGACCGGGTCGAGATGCTATGGAAACTACTTGCAAACTGGATGGATCATGTCAAGAATGCAGATTTCGTGCTAATGGCGGCACATTCACAGGGCGTGGTGGTAGGTGTCCAGTTATTAGCAAGGCTAATAGAGGAAGGATGTGTGGACAAGGCAAGAGTAGGATTCACAGCAATGGCAGGCATCAACTTAGGACCCTTTTACCATCTCCCAACAACTATCTTGACCGGGTCTGCGAAGGAACTTTTCGAATTTCAGAGGCTGGAGAGCATTCCATCGAAGAAGTACATACAGTCATTAAGGATCTGTCTCGCGCAGAATGTCCGGATCCTCTACGTTGGTAGTATAGACGACCAGCTAGTGCCTCTCGAATCATCAACATTTTCAAACATTAGCCACCCATATATCTTCCGGGCAGTTTTTGTGGACGGCAGGGTCCATGCACCGGATTTCTTGAGCCATCTCGTAGGATTCGCGATGAAGTTGAGGAACCTTGGCATATCTGATCATGGTTTGGTTAGAGAACTAAGTTCCCCTCTGGCTGGAAGCTTATATGGCGGTGAAGGGCATTCCCGGATCTACGATGATAACGTCGTCTATGAGTAACGTATCCCCACTCTCCAGCATGACGATCTCTCGCTAACTTCAGCCTACAGCCTCGGTGTCCGCCACACTCTGGAAACAGCCGACTGTCCAGACGTCCCGCTAGAGTTAGATATGTTCGAGCTACCAACAAACAACAACAACCCCTTCCTCCTCCCCTGGAGTATGAGAGGCATGCTAGAGGAACCGTACGTGAAGAACAAACTAGAAGGCGAGTGCGCTGAGCTACTCGAACAGTTTCAAAAGTGGAAACCTACCTCCAAGGTTCTTAAGGATGTCAAGTTTAGATTAGAAGGTATCAGGAGTAAACTTTGATCTTTAGATCTTTAGATCTTCATGTGGTCCATGCATGGGAAGATTGAGCAGGAGGGCTGCTCTGGTATAATTTCCATTACGAAACGGCGCAAATTCAAAAGTGACTCTTTTTATTCTTCTTTTTTTTTTTTTTTTTTTTTACCTCCTCCGATGGGCGCGATTGTTTGGGGTTTTATGTTTCGCAATTCACTTGAGGTTCTCGATTCTCTTTCGATGTAGGCATAGTTTTTTGTTCGCCTCCTACAGTAACGGTACGGATGGGCACAGCACAGTATTCAGGGGATGATGGGCGGGAAAGCTTGACGGTTGGAGGATGGTATCACATGAGTAGACTAGTTCCGTCAGTTACTATTATCCATCGACCACTTATTCTCGATCTCCATTCGTTCGTTCATTCACTCATTCTTTACTCTTTGTCACTGTACGTATTTTGCTTCATATTATCTTTCATTTTTTCGCTTCCACTTTTATTTATTTATCTATCTGTTTATGCCACCCCCTAAGTTTTCCATCCTATCATTTCATTACTTATCTTAGATAGCGCATCACGATTTTGTACGGCAGCCTCTCGAATATAATACGATTTTATTTTATTTTTAGCTCCTTCCTTCCCCTTCTAGCGCAGTGTAGCCGAAGATACAGTAGACTATGCACTCGTACTGTACAAGTACCATTCCACACCGAACCCACAGTAGCATAAATTAACACACTACAGCACATCGCTGCAAGTGAGTGAGTGAGTGAGTGAGCAAGAAGACGTGTCCTCCCGAATCATTACCCCACAGCCACCTCTACCGGTACTATATCTACGGACACGCATCAGCCTACCGTACTCGAGTAATCAGTGGAGGGGGGAACCTTCCCCCACCCAATGATATCTATACCATAGGGTAACTTGACTATAATAAAGTTAGGCCTCTCATAGCCTATGATGCGAGTATGATAGACTATCATACGCTTACGGCGTCCAATGATGCTATGATGCCAGCTGCTGTACGGAAAGAGGAGGAGGAGAAACGATATGCATTCACTCGGTGGTTGGCCTTAGGACCGCGGTTGGGTTGGTAGGTATGGCTTTTTTTTGCGATTTGAAACCATCACCTGCATCATTATTCATCACTCGGTTTTTGAGATTTGGTTGCTTGTGGATGGTGGGTGATAGATACTTGTATCATACGAGAGAGAGTGCGTGCGGTGAAACGAAGGGTAGGGGTTGGGGGATTTCTTTCTTTCTCCTTCGATTTGATTCGTTGACCACATAGATTGATGGATCAGTGGAGATTTTAGAGACTTATTCCCTCTGTGTTGTTGGTTTACTCGGGATGGTTCTGGTGTATAATATAAGATATATTTGACGCTCGTGCAGAACCACTGGCTGCTTGGCTGGTTTGTTGGAAAAAAAGTTGGTGTGATTGCCAAGATTCGTTTATGCCCCGTCAAGGATTTATTGCTTGTTCCTTTGTTCTGGTTCCGTGGGGTGCCGTTTTAATCGTTGATTATGTAGTACCTCTACTTCACCTGCATGCGGTATCGTTGTTCCTTTGGTTTAAATTCTCATACTCGTGTAATATAGTAGATGTGGATGTTAAAAAAGAAAGAAAGAAAGAAAGAGAGAGATTTTGGCACATAAAGGGATAGTTCGTTTCCTTGTTGTATCCTATCTGAAAAGCGCTACCGCCACTGGTCCCCATCTACACCTCATGCGCGATCGATATGGTTAAGCATATATATACTACATACGGTAACAAACCCTTCGCTTCTTCCTCCACTTCCCTATTGCTATCAGATTCCACAACTATCACTGTCCTACTCCTCTAACTTTCCTTCCTTAGTCTTGACAGAGCCGGGCTCGGGCGGGTGAGAGGCTTGTTACTACAGTTTGGCACCTTTTTGGAAGTCGTCCGAGAGGGAGGAGAAAGAGAGAGAGAGAGAGAGAAAGGGCTGAAATTGATTTCACGATTATAATTTGTAGTGGTCAGGGTATTTTGTACGAACTTGTATGATAGCGTGTTTTTATGGAGGAGGGCTTGCAAGTTTGTTGGGTTATTGGTTGAAGGGTGGAAGATAGAGGGGAAGGTATGATATGTAGGTCCAAGCATTATATTTGAGAAGCATGACATTGAGCTTCTTAAATCAGATTGACTGATAGAATAACTGTCATACATGGTTATAATATGATACAGTAAATAGTATAAAGGGATATGGCTTTAGCCAGTTTGGAAACCTCAAGTTCACATATTCAGTGGTATATGTGATAACGATATAGTTACTCGTACACCAACCCCCTCCAACACCGGTCCCCTCAATCCGATAGAATATCAACTATGACCACGCCCACAGAAGCGAAATTCAAAAACAAATAAATTGCTATTAACCACCGGTATGATGCAAACAGTATGATATCATAATATCATAATATTAACTATATTATGATATTCTAACAATTGCTCGCAAAGACTAGCCCAATTTAAATCACCCTCTTGTGAGCACACATCCGAGTTCCCACAGAATTAAATACAATAAATAGCCTACCGTGGTCCAACAGCAATGGCAACAATAATAACCCACTTTCCCTTTTGCTCTTTTTTCCCTTCCATCCAGTAATCCGCGGAAGAAGAAAAAACTCACAAAATAGAGAAAAGTGATTCATAATCGGCAACCGTGCCCACGAAACAAGCTGCCGGAGCACTAAATATATACCAGGAGAAAAGAGGGAGAAAAGAGAAAGAAAAAACCCATATTTCTATTCCGTTTTTCGTTTTTTCCCTTTTTTTCTTATCGTTTTTCTCCTCCTTTTTCGGATCCCTATTTCATACCTTTATATTGACTATGGTCCGCACAGAGCCAACGATTAAACGCCAGACAAATGGGAAAAAGTAACAACCTCGGCAGCTAGGACTCCGGTGGGAAACAGTCGCTTGGTGGAGAGCAGCATGGACGAAGTAATTGGGAGCATGGAGAAATCTTCCTGACAACAGGGAAAGTATGTAGAGACGAGGAATAGTATGAGTGATAACATATGACTTAGCAGTTGTGAAAAACTACCTATCCCGCGTTTTGACTAATTCCTCAACTTATCGTAGAAATACCTCCCCCTTGAGCACGCTGGCTCAACAGACTACAAAGTGGCTTCGGACCCCACAAGAGAACCCCCGCTCAGTACCTTGACATATGTGAAAACCAAGAACACATTCGTGAGGCAGCGCCACTTGCCTACCCCAAAGCATCCGGAAAGCTTAGCGTTGCCTAGGCCTAAACCATGCCAAGACTTCCGGACGCTTCTGGAATGTGCAGGTAGAAGTCTCCATAGAGCCAAAAATACCCCATCTTATCCATCCCACCCCCATCCCGTCCGACCCCACCCCAAGTCCAAAGCCTCGGCGTTTACGAATGTGAGAAGAAGAAGAAGAAGAAGAAAGGACAAGAGAAACGGACTTTGATTGATACAGTCTATCTTCTCCCACTGCGGCCTCCTCGCCCGGAACCACCCATACCACCCATTCCGCCCATCATGCTGGCAAGATCCGGCATGCCCCCGCCGCCGCCCATCATTCCACCAAACTGCTGCATCATCTTCGCCATGTCCATCCCCGCAAATGGGTTCCCGCCACCACCGGCGCCTCCCATGCCGGGCATGCCGCCAAACGCCTTCATCATCTCCGCCATGTTTCCACCGCCAGGTCCCCCCATACCTCCCCCCATGCTTTGCATTCTCCGCTGCATTGCGGCTAACTGTTGTTGCTTGTTGGGTCCGTTCATGCCCACGCCTTGCTTTTGCATATTGGCCATGTTCTTGCCCATCTTTTTGGCCATGCCGGCCATCATCCTGTGCTGTGTTAAGACGTCTTCTACCTCGCGGACGGAAGTTCCCGAGCCGCGAGCGATGCGTGTCATGCGGGTTGGTTGGTCGGTGAAACATTTCCCGTCTGAGTCGAGCTCTTTTTCGGTCATTGAGTCCATTATATAGCTTCCAGACGTTAGTTGATGATTGAACTAAGGGGAGTGGTCAGTGGAGGAGAGTATACATCATCCTCTTCAGCTTCATGCTCCCTTCCTCATCACCAACATCACCCATCATTTGCGATAACCCTGGGATCATCCCAGCCATTTTACTCAGAGGCCCCATTTTCATGATATTGCCAAGCTGATCCCTCAGATCTCGAACTGTGAATATACCCTCTTGAATATGCTTCATCGTGTCCTTCTGATCCAGCTTTAGGCTCTGAACGTGCTCTACTAGACCTTGCATATCACCCATCCCTAGCAACCTGGAAACAAACGCCTGTGGCACAAATCGCTCGAGATCCAACATATGCTCTCCAGTGCCAATAAACACAATTGGCGTCCTAGTAGCAGCAACTGCAGATATCGCTCCACCACCCGCGGCATGACCATCCGTCTTTGTGATGATAATAGCACCAAAATCTGCACTCTCCTTGAAAGCTTTACTCTGAGCCTCTGCTGCCTGTCCAATAGATGCATCTAATACCATGATAGTCTGATCCGGCGTAACAGCCTGCTGAATCTGGACCATCTCAGCAAAAAGCTCCTTCTCCTGCTGATGTCTCCCCGATGTGTCAACGATAATGATGTCAAACCGCTCCTTCTTAAACTTCTCCACTCCCTCACGTGAAACCTTCACAGGGTCCGTCTCAGTATAAGATCCATAGTAGGGGATTTTGGCTTTCGTAGCACTCTGCTTCAATTGGTCAAATGCACCGGCTCGGAAGGTGTCCGCGCAGACAAGACAGGCCTTGAAACCTCGAGCTTGGTAGTGTCGGGCGAGCTTCGTACATGTTGTAGTTTTACCGGACCCCTGGAGACCGACGAACATGATGACATTGGAGCGACCTTTCTTTGGCTTGAATGGTTCGCTGTGTGGGTCGACAAGTTTGACGAGTTCATCAAAAACGGCCTAACGGAAGAGCATCAAGAACCGAGCTTTAAGTTGTGAGGCGGAGGTGAATACCTTCTGAATTAACCGTTTCTTGTTGACGTTCGGATTGAGTTCTTTGAAATTTACTGTGTGCTTTATCGACTTTCGGAGGTTGCCGACGAGCTTAACATTTACCTACGCACAAAGTTAACCCTAACCATCAATGTAAGGGTGATAACTGAGTTCCAAACATCAGCTTCGATCAAGGCCGAGCAAATCTCCTTGAGCATCCCATCGAAAACCTAAATGAGCGCCATCAACAGAGCCCTCCGGAGGAGTACGTAGAACCAGAAACTCGAACCTTCTCATCGACAACATTAGATCGAGCAAGGTCGGAAACCGCGCTTGTGATACGCTTCCCTAGGTCAGCGAGAACCATAGCCAGGGGATTGTATAAGAATTAATGTGGGGATAGGAGGGGGGATGCAAAGCGAGCAAATGAGATCCGAGAGCATGTAAAAGTGTCAATCCTACCAGCTATGGCACCAATAAACCCACCTGCATTGCAGCTCAAAGTTACCCGGCTTAGCCACAGAGCCAATCCAACCCACCATTAAATTTTCTTGCGTCTTCCCTGCCTTTCACAAACAGTTCTGCGAGCAACACCCAAAATGTCTGCAACCCAACCCCCCGAAATCCCTGTGCCCACACCAATAAAGCACCTCAGAAGGGGTTCTTCTACTACTAGTAAAAAGACCTCCCCAAAAGCGCTACAGCATAGGACCCCGGAAGAGGAAAAAGCCGCACTGAACCAGTATGGCCGTGGCGAGAGCATACCCATTCGCTCAGTGCGGGACAAGAAACTACGAACCAATCTCAAGAAGATTGAGCACAGATACAAGGATGCTGCGCTGAGGGCCAAAGATGCGGAGTTGCTGCTTGGGGAGGAGAGGGGATATGTTGAGGCGGAGGGAATGGAAAGGACATACAAGTTTAAGCAAGCGGATCTACGGAAGGCAGTGGATGTCGCGACTTCTCAGAAGGTATGGCTTTCTCCTAGGATTGGGGACCGGATATTGACCTCAGGTGAAGGGATTTGAATTGAAGCTGCCTACATTTGGCCCGTACTTTATGGACTACACTCGCAATGGACGGTATCTGCTCCTCGGTGGAACAAAAGGCCATGTCGCATCATTCGACTGGCGGGAAGGGAAACTCGGTTCAGAAATGCAATTGAAAGAAACTGTCCGAGATGTCAAGTTTGTCCTCCACCATCCAATGACCTCGAAGGTACCAAGTTAACTGTTGACAGATGGCTCCACAACGAGCTCTTCTTCGCAGTAGCTCAAAAAAAGTATACATACATCTACGACTCGCAAGGTGTCGAAATCCACTGCTTGAAAAGCCACATTGAAGTGACGAACATGGAATTCCTACCCTATCACTTTCTCCTCGCAACAATAGTCAGTCTCTCCCCATCCCACTTGAGCGCACACTAACCGCGCCGCACAGGGCAACGCCGGCTGGCTAAAATACCAAGACACCTCCACAGGAAGCCTCATCAGCGAGCACAGAACCCGTCTCGGCAGCCCCACCTCTATGGCACAGAATCAGCGCAACGCCATAATTCACATCGGCCACGCGAACGGCAGTGTAACCCTCTGGTCCCCGAACATGGGCACCCCGCTGGTGAAAATGCTCACCCACCGCGCCCCCGTGCGGGCGATAGCCATCGATAGAGGGGGGCAGTACATGGCAACAGCAGGCGCAGACTCTCGAATGAACATCTTCGACATCCGCACGTTTCGCGAAGTGCACTCCTACTACACCCCGACGCCCGCTTCCACCCTGCACATTTCCGACACAGGCCTACTTAGCGTCGGTTGGGGTCCTCACATAACCATATGGAAAGACGCTCTCAAGACAAAACAAACAAGTCCCTACCTCTCCCACCTACAGGAATCCTCACACATCTCCCGCGTGCGCTTCTGCCCATACGACGACACCCTGGGCGTCGGCCACCAGGGAGGCTTCTCAAACCTCATCATCCCCGGCGCCGGCGAACCCAACTTCGACGCGCTTGAAGCGAACCCTTACGAAACCACCAAGCAGCGCAGGGAGCGCGAGGTCTCTGCCTTGCTCAACAAACTACAGCCCGAAATGATATCCCTGGACCCGGACTTCATCGGGCGTCTCGACAAGAACAGTAAAGAGCTGCGCGACTCGGAGAAGGAGGCTGCGGGAGAGCAACGGAAGCTGGACGAGAAGTTGAGCGAGGAAGTCAAGAACAAGATGCGAGGGAAGAATTCCGCCCTCAAGAAGTACCTCCGCAAAAAGAGTGGGAGGAACATCATTGACGAGCGAAGGCTGAAGCTGGAGGCGCTACAGAAGGAGAGGGCGCTCAGGAACAGGGGGCTGCCGGCCAGCGCGCAGGAGGAGTTCGGACCCGCGTTGGCGAGATTCGGGAAGAGGCCGAGAAGATGATGTAATTCACTTCGCTTTCTTTTCCCTTTTACGGAGGGAAGGGAATTTTATCTTCAAAAAGCTTTTTCTCAATCCTTTTCGCCTATTTGTATAATAGTTTGATTATCTTGTGGTATCATGTTCACGGAAGATCACTCGGTGGGACGGACAATCAGTGATGGATGTTGGAGCGCCCTTCCATATCTGGTACATATGGTCGACTGCAGGGCAGTACGTCGGCCGGCAATGCAGCGGGTGAGGAGGCCGCGAGTGAGGCCGCGTGAACCGGGAAAATGGTGGCTGAGTCTTTCCTGTATAGCTAGTCGGGCTAATCCCCCACCTTTCTTTCTAAATCAAGCTCGGTCGTTTCAATAATGGACAATCATCAAATCAAACACCTATGTAGACAACGAGCGACCCCCCTCCCCACATACACACTGCCTCCCTTAAGCAACAAAATAAAAGGGGGGGGTGCAAATTTAATGACCGTCAACGCCTATCCCTCCTATCACATCTATCCCGACTTCTCCTTCGACTATCCCACTCATCCCTGCTCCTATGCGACTTCTCCCCGCGCTCGCGATCACGATGTCTATCGCCATGATGATCGCGATCGCGGTCACGGTCTCTATCGCCGTGATGATTGCGGTCGCGGTCGCGGTCTCTATGGCGATGACCATGATGATGATAATGATGGCTATCCCGATAACCCCTAGAGCGGTCCCGCCGATGGCGGTCGGGATCATCATGTGTACGTTCTCGGTCTTTCCTATCCCAGCGGTCCCTGTCCGCGCCACCGCCACCACCACCACCACTCGTGCTCTTCCCATTCTCCGCCGCCGTAGCCTCATCAACGACCCTGCCAGTCTTCTTATCAACCAGTACTACAGGGACATACGTAGTATCCACCCTCTTGCCGCCCCGCTTCCTCCCGGCTTTATCAGCCTTGCCCCAAGTGCCAAGTTCGGGTACTTCTTCCTTGGCCTTCGCCCCGATGCCCAAGAAGGCCGGTCGTTTTTCAACATTGAGAAGTTTGTTCTGCTTCGCTACGCCTCCGCGTTTTCCAAGTTCCATCCCTTCCCGCCAGCCCATTCCCCGTAGCAGCGCCGCGCCGAACTCCTCAACGGGGACAGCGGCGTAGTCATCTAGGGTGGGTACGTCGGGACGGGAGGCTACGTCTGTTTTGTAAGCTTGTTGCTCGTCGCGGTCGCGCCAGTCAGTGTCTGCGGCGGAGGGGAGGACTAATGTCGTTGAGAGGGGGTTCGAAGAATTGGAGAGGAGCGCGGCGAGGGCTTGTTCCTCTTCTGTTTTTGCCTCCACGGGTTCTTTTTCCGCTCTCCCCGTAGGTGGAGGGGGCTGGTTATCCTCTGTACGCCTCTGAAAGACCTGTAATCCGTAGTGCACCTCCGCGCCCGTATCCACCTCCATTGCTTCCCCCCCCTCCGCATTGCCCGCGAACGCCTCCGGGGGTAACCACACGCTCCCCTTCCCTCTCCTCCGCTCAGCCTCTGCCCTCCAATCTCGGTTCTTCGTGGCGGCGATGATTAATGGTCCCTTTTCCTCCTCCTCCTCCTCCTCCTCCCCCACCGCGCCGCCACGAGCGGCGTCGAAGGCAGTTATTACGTGCACTCTCTCACGGTGGTCGTTGTCATCGCCATCGGAGTCTGAGTCTAGGTTCGCTGCTGGGCGTTTTTTGCTCAAGGGTTGTTGGGAGGTGGTGGGGGGTTTTGGAGCGCCGAGGGTGATGGAGATTGGTTTGGACATTTTTGTTCTTTTGTCATGGGTTTCCGGCCGCGGTTGTTGGGAGCCGGAAGGTTGACGGTTGTGGAAGAGAAGTAATGGTGATGGTCAGTGAGTAATGAGGCTGGGCGTAGACAGGGGGTCTTTGCCAAGACTTTTATCGATATCACCAGTTGTCACTCGAGAATTACATTGTAGAAGGGCAGATGGCGGCGGTGGGGTGTGGGCTGAAACGTGGGATGGTGTGAGGCGGGATTATCACAAATAGGGTATGGCCATAAAGGTAGGAAAACTTTGGATGCCAGTGAAGAGTTGCGCTATCATAGGTGACCGACCATCAATGATTCCCAAACCTGGGGTCTTATACCAGTATTGATGAGGATGACTATTTTTTTTCCTTTCCTTTTTTTTTTTTTTTGTTAGGTTTGTGGGTGGTAGGTCACGTGTGTATAATGAAAGACGACACGGCATGTTATTATTGCAAGAGGGAATTCGTGAAATCGTGAGAAAAATGATGGAATGATACATGTGAGGTGAGAAAAGAGCATTATGTTACAAAAAACCCTAAAGGCTATCAACAGAGTAGAATAAATAAATGAGCAAATCCAGCAATAAAAAAACTCCCAATTCGCCAAATTTTGTGAAGAGCCCTCTAATACCCAAGTAAAGTGACCACAGGCGAAATGAAAGAGTAGGAGGAGCAGGACAAATGAAAAAGGGGGGGAACGATCAAGACTCATGATACACAGGCGGACAGAACAAAGCTACCCCTTCTTCACCCTCGATTTCAAGAACGGTCCCGTAACTCGGCGGTGAAGCAGGTATATTCTCGTACACGGGTGGAGTCTCTTCGTCCCAACTGATGCCTAGGCCGCTGCGCTCAGTGACGGGTAGGTGGAATTGCATGCGAAGGACTCTGGCGGCGCCGGTGGGATGTACAACTCTTGATGGCGGAACGGGGCACTAACTCAACTTTAGTACATTTACTAAAAAGCACGAGGAAGGGGGGGGGGACAAACATGTTCTTCCGCAACAATCATTTCCACAATAAAGTTATGTGATACCGAAATCCCGCAAGGCGAGTCAACATCGCACGCAGCATCCGCGTGCGCGGGAATGCCAGCGTTGAATTCAACTTCGATCTTGCCACCTGTGCAGGTGAAATCCGACTTCCAGCCATCCTTGACCTCGCCGGAGCCCACGGTGCGCACGTCGTCGTGTAATAGGCCTTTTCCGTCACCGCCGAGTTTGGCGCTGTGCTGTTTGCAGGCTGGAGAGACGACGCGGGAGGTTTCATCGATGTGCCAAGATAGCTTCCTTAATCGCCAACGGTGTGTCCGGGCCTTGGAGAGGACGCCGTCAAGGCGAATGTGGAGCGGAAAGTTGCCGCTGGGGTGCGCAAGGGGTGGTAGAGTGACGTTGGCGGAGAGGTCGGTCGGCGGGAAGACGCGGATGCTGTGTTTGTCTGGTCCTGGTAGAAGTGCCCTTTGTAGGGTTATCGGCTTCTCAAACTTGATCTCGTCGCCTTTTATTGTTGTCGCCGTTGCGTAGATGCAGTAGGTTATCCTACTGAGGGCGTTGTTGTTGCTGGCGGGGAGGTGGCCGGGCACGAGGTAGCTGAACGGGTAGGTGTGCGTTCCTTTCCTCAACACCACTGGCTCGCTGATCAGTGACCATTTGTGAAGCTCGCTGACGCTGGTGGTGCAATCGGAGCAGTGCGCACTCACGGGCTTACGGGTGAGCACGTCCGCTAGCAGGCGCATGGTGAAGGTTTCGAAGGTCTGTTCCGTCTCTTTGACTTCCAGTTTCAGTAATCCGGACAGCAGGGCGCCAGTAGACTCCTTTGGTGGGCCATAGCAGACGAGTGGTGGCGATTCAATGGTCATGACTATGTTGGCGGGAATCTCGACGAAGCCCTTTGGACCTCCTCGGCTGCTGCCCCTGGTCATGGTGCGGATTGTGGACTTTGGTCGGTCGTTCTCGGAACTTGAGCGGTTGCTTGACCAGCGGCGTTTCGGCGCTGGGTGTTTACTGTCGATTGGGAGGATTGATATCATAGACGTGGAGGGGGATGTCCCGTGGTTGAAGAATCCGATTCCTGGCATTGGAGATGTAAGGTTCTGATAAATTGGCATAAAACCGATTTCTCAGAATTCTTTCCAGGTAGGAAACTGCTCTCGTTTTTGCAGTGCGGATTTCCTTGGGATGCAAACAAGTGGGATGAAGGTAGAGTGGAGGAGTAAAATTCAGAATAAAGGACCCTTCTATGAATTGGGGTTGACCTGATAGGTAATAGGCTAGTAGGAGTGCGAATGGGGGCCTTTTCTTTTCTTTTAGTGCAGTGGGAGGGTTGCAGTAGTGTTGTCCGTGGTGGGGTATGGGGCAAAACCGGCAGCAAAGGTTAATGATATAAAGTTATCCTTGCTCAGATCCCGCTCAGGGTATGCTGTACTGCGCTCGAGAAGCGACTATCGAAAGGTGATGTTCGACTTAATCAGGAAGTAAGAGCGAAGCTGGCAGTTAAGAGATCTTCTGGCGTAGCGCTTTAGCTTGCAAATACATCCTCCTCCTCCTCCGCCCTTCCTCACCAAGCGGCAATGTTATGTGATCGGAGTGTGTGTGTGGCAGAGGGCGTGTGCGTGAGGAATAGAAAAGGCTCTTCCTCCTTATTGAATTTCCGGTTGGGTGTGGCAGTTGCGGTGGTAGGAGTATGGTAGTACCGGGATAAATAATAGGCGGTAGCGGATTTGGGTTGGGTTGCACTTTGGGTTGCACTTTTATGTGTAGTGGAGAGGCAGGCGGTCCAGACGCAGCTGTGCTGTGCTGAAAATGCTGTGCCTGGACTAAACTTGACTGGAGTGACGGATGAAGGACAACCGTAGAGGGAAATTGCTCTAGGGAGCTGAAAGCTGATGATGACGAGATGTTTGCTGCGTGCTCTATCCAGTCGTTGGCCAACCTCCGTCAAGATGGGATAGCTAATCCAATCTCCAATGAGAGGGCCGGATACCGACCGGCAAGGGGGAGAGGGAGAGCAGGAAGCAGGAGGTAAAGGAAAAAGCTCTTTGGAACAGAAGGTACTGTAAACTACAACCAGCGAAAGGGATGAAGTCCTCTATATAGCTGTGTAGACCACAACAACACAAGTGAAAGAATAGAAGATGGGGGGAGGAATGTGGATCACGATACCATCGTTATATAGCCAGCTAAATGTATCTAAGCTACAACAAGCAAGGTGCGTGTGTGCGTGAGTGTGTGTGTGGTCGCCTTCAAACAGCGAGCGAGGGGCCTCATTACCATTACGGTAATTATCATCATCATCATCATCACCACCCATCACCACTTCTGCAGGAGGTCACGATGTTGTGGTTCCACCGGTAAGGTTACCGCACTCACCAACTAGGCATCACACATTGCAAGGTACAGTACTCGTACATAGTTCAAAAACCTTCTTCCCATTCACACTCTTTTTCTGGCTTTCCAGCAAGATCTAGCTACAAGTAGAAACAAGATGATAATAATAATAATAATGATGATGATTTTCATTCCCCCAAGGTACAAGTACTAGTACGCTGTTCCATCGGCAATCCCCATCCACGGTAAGGTAATACTCGAGTGTCTGTGGTACATCAAAGAGAAAAATGCAACGCTGGGAGGTGGGAGGTGGGAGGAGGAAGTGGGTAAGGAAGAAAAAGCTTGCCAGGACAGTAAAAGTTCTGTCCCTTTGTGGCAGACCCGCTAAACCGCTAAACTACCCCAGGTTTTCTATTACGTATGGAATTGTTCTGTCACACACACAGTCTCCCCCAGAATTAGTTCCCGCCGCTAAGAACCATACAAAGAAGGGAATCGCCTTCCCATTTTTTTTTTTACCTTCTCTCTCCTGTTTCCACACTCTCATAGTGTGTACCCTACCGCGGTCAAGTGTACAGTAGTCTACTCGAGTATCATAATTCGTGCCTCTTTCAGCAGCTCCGAACCAGGCCAGCGCTAGGTCGTGAAGAGAGAAGAATGGAGAAAAAGGGGAAAGAGATAAAGAGAAAAACTGAGCCATCAAATCCCTCTCACTCCTCTCACTGATGCTCTCCCCTACCGCACAGCATCGCACAGTAACAGCAGTGTACCGCATACGGTAGGGTACATACAGTACGGTGCTCGAGTAGGTACGGTATGCAATACCAATCAATTAATTACTGCATTTCCCCATCGTCCATTCACACAATTTCCCTCCACTGGGAACAATAAATAGTAAAAGAGGATACCGGTGCTAGGACAGTACGAGTGCGAGTGCCGGTATATGCCACACACTGCTCGAGTATGATGATGTATGGTTCTCCAAGGCTAGGCGCGACAATCTTGCGCCATTCCGTGGTCATTCATCGCGAGAAATCTCAAAACAGGAGACCAAAATACCGTAAATCAATAAGCCCCGCCATGCTCTTCCTTTCTTTTTCTCCCCTTTCTCCGATGGATCCCCGAAGAGCAACTGCATCCTAATTTCTCGCCCCTCTCTGCTCGTACTGTACCATTCCCATCCCCATAATTGTGGCGATGACTGACTGACTGACAGAGAGGAAAGGAAAGACTTGCCTGGTGAGTACGGATCGGATCTGAGCGTGAGCGAGTCAGGAAAAACACTCTAGCGTGCGGGCCAAGTGTTTGCTTGTTCTTTGGTTCGTCGGTCGGTTGGTCGGTCGTCTGACTCTCCTTTGAGTCCTCGAGTATGATACTCGTACAGTGCCTCTACCGGTTGGTGCTCGTACTGTCGTCCGTCCGTTATCCTACCTACCATCAATCGGCTACCATCAATCGGGGAGTAATCGGGCAAGTCTCATTCATCCAGTCTTGTGGTTCACTTTGTTTTGTTTTTTTCCTTCTCTCTTCCTTGCCCCCTTTCTCATACAGTATGCCTGCTGGGTAGGGCGAGTGGGCGGCCAGCGACTCGGATTCTCGGAATGCCGTGCTGTAATGTGCACTTGACGCCATCCCATTGAACCCTCACTCATTTCTCTCTCTCCCAAGCGCCCTAACAGAATATTTGTGCTGCGCCGTACCGCATGCAGTATGATACTGTATCCGTCTGTACTCGTAGAACTATGGACTCCAATTGAACATAGTTTTCAAGCACCCAGTCACAGCCAATATCACTCTAACAAGGCTACGTGGAAATAGGGTAGCCCCAATCTATCCATTTACCGGCACTGTAGTGTTTACTCCCTTCGCACACTTATTGTCCGCTTTGTTTCGTTTCCGAATTTGTGCGCCTAGCCCATCCAACCACCCATCCATCAAAGCCAGGGATGGAGACGAGCATACGATCCTAAAAAATTTCAACCAACGAAGGCTGGCGGTCAGGCAGGCAGGCAGGCAGGCAGGCTCTGCTCATTCATTTGGGGCTTGCATTCTATTCTGTCCAATTCTATCGTCACGAGGTGTGTCGTGACGGGCTGAACTGGCCAACTCTTAGGGGGGGTAAGTTGTGCCGTGGGTTTGCGAGAGGGGCTGTTAGGTAATTTAGATGCAAAGCGCCCGCCTCACAACTTGGGTATCGTGGGTTGGAATTGGGGAGGAGAGGAGAGGAGGAGGAGAGGAGAAAAGGGAAAGGAAGGCGCATGGAAGGGAAGGGAAGGGAAGGCCCACGATGCGATGCGCTTTTTGAGCTGTCCAAGCACGGTGCGAGTGCAGCACTCGTGGTAAGGGTCCGAGCAGAGAAGAGCATGATCAACATAATAATATGGTACTCGTACAAATACCGATCACAACATCCCATCAACGATTTCATCAATGCGAATAAAGGTACGGTAGACTCATCCATCACCTCTCGACGTCACATCATAATTATCTGAATCGTCATACCGGTACGGTCCAAACCCCAATGTAAAACAATTCCTTTGAAGAAAAAAAAGGTAAATTGATTAAATTAATCAATCAAATTAAAATTTAATGAATAAATAATATAATATAAAAACATTGTTTCCCCCCTGACATCATCCCAAGAAGTATGACAGAACAGAAGAACCCCCCTTCCAAAAGCAAGCCACCAACTTCCCAACACCGTAACCTGGGGGAGAAACCAAAATTCAATTCAATTTAACTTTTTTTCTTCCTACGAACCCTTGGCATAAAGGACCACAGTGAGAACAAATACCGTACGAGTAGCTCCGCGGAGCCAAGGAGGGAGATGGCCGAAGCTTCCGCCAATTACGCCTCGTCTCGCCCCGGTGTGAAGAGTTGAAAAAAAAAAAAAAAAAAAAAAAAAAAGAGAGCTGGAGGGGCAAGTGCATTACGTAAAAAATGTCCTTGTCCCCTCACCCCCCTTGGTCGGGAGGGAGCGAATGGGGATGACTGGTGGTGTGCACGGGATTTGGCACTATGTTTGAGACGGTGAAGTTTGGTTTTTTCTTTCTTTCTTTCTTTCTTTTTCTTTTTCTTTTTTGCTTGTGTGTGGTGCGGTGCTGTGTGATTCTCTGTCCACGAGCAAGATACTTGTACGAGTACGAGTACCGTACGGTACTCGAGCAGTTGGATTCAGGTAAGGGAGGGAAGGGCGGTACTGTACGGCAGGGGAGGAAGGAAGGGGATAAATTTGGTATGATATTATGATACAATCATGGTTGTTATGGTGTGTGAGTGATAGTGCCCGAGCAGAGAGTGCCAGGGGTTGGCCATTGCGGCTTTAGATTACTGTAACCTGTGATTGCAGTGCGTTACTTGTACCGGAACCAGCACTCGCATTGTATCATGCTCTGCCATTGTTGTCTGTACTTCTTGACTTCCGAGCCTCTGTGCAAGGTTACTGTATCAAATTCAATTCACTGTGCAAGGAGGTGTGATGCTCTCGAGTGCCAATGGCGTAACCGGTGGGAAATACGCTGGCTACCTATAACTTGGTCAGGAGGTTTTGGTTACGCCGTATATACCGTATCATACGAATGCAATGCATCTGCCCGATCTGTTTATCTATCCCTCCCAGAGGAGGAGGAGGAGAAGGATCACTAACCCACCACGACGACGTCAAAAGTCTCGAGTGAGTATCCGTGATTTATAAAGGCATTTTCCGGCAAGGCAGCACGGTACGGTAGTCGCGGGTATTGTAACGTCAGTCTACCATAACTCGCCCGCAACGCGTTGCACTACAGTTAGATTCGGACCTGATTAGACCGGAGTACCGTATAGAGCACGGAATGTAAAGTGTATATTTTACAATACATGACATGACGTTGGGAGGGTTTTTTCAAAGTGCAGTCACCAACAGTGCTCGTACGTGTCGAGGCTCATATTTTTTTCTGGAAACTACCGTATTATTTGTCGCCTACTGTACCATCCATATTAGAATACTCGTACAGGTATACAGTAAGCCAATCTAAGATACAATAAGCGTCTACTCCGTCAATTGGCTGATCCATCTGCCAATACCGATAGCCGCAAACCCACCACAACCAACCGTAGCGGCAACTTCACACACTCCCGTGCGCTTCAGCTCATATATAACCCACATACTTGTATTAGCAGGGCTGAGGAAACTGCACTTACCATTCCGTTCAAAAAAACGCGCTTGGAGAGAAACAGAGAAAGAAGAAAGAAGAAGGGGGGGAGTATCGTACATCTCGGGGGGATTCTAGACCCCGAGGTGCAGCAGTGGTATCCGAAGACAAAAGCGTCGCTCTGTAA
Organism: Tuber calosporum; assembly: GCA_003316355.1. Taxonomy (NCBI): domain Eukaryota; kingdom Fungi; phylum Ascomycota; class Pezizomycetes; order Pezizales; family Tuberaceae; genus Tuber; species Tuber calosporum. Next base: position 27,144 of record QFET01002139.1, read on the forward strand.
GCTCTACCGTGCTCGGGTACGGTACCGGACTGAGCAACCCAAGTGCTGGCGGCAACAAACCAGGTGGAATTGAAAGAATGGAAGAATGGAAGGAACGAAAGGGCTATTGAAATGTACGGCACGAGTAATAATAGTAGAGTAGATTGGTAGCCATTGCCGCCCATTGGGGTTTGATAGCAGAAGTGATTTACCATAGCGCATCGCTAATTCTTGCACAGATGGATATAAGGAGTAATTAAGCATTTTGGCTTCGATGGCGGGCTACATTGCGTGACACGGTATACGTCGAATTACAGGCAAGGCCTTTCCCGTCAAAGCTGATTTCGAGTATCGTGATACCCAGTTTCAATCGTGATTCTCAACCTCGAAGGTCTAACTGGCCTACCGTATCCATGCACGGGGTTCAGGTGATGTTGGGGGATATTACCAGCTGATGATTGTTTCAGCTCTTGGACATGGCCTCTCGAGTGGGTTGGAGCTACCAAATTCGGGACCAGGCACAGTAAGCCTGTTTTTTGGGGGCATTCTGGTACAGTGCTTGTATTGCGATTCGCTAGCAATCGATATTTGATACGGTATGATGCTAAGTCACTCGAACATTGAAAGGCCCGTTACCAGATATTCGTCAAGGCGGAATATCGTACTGGCAACTATGATACCCGTTGACCAATCTGGACTTGGCCTGGCTGGTCGCGGATTTTACTACCTTGGATCGCCGGGGGATGATAGGAATCGGGGAAAAAGCATGTAACGTGTCATTGACTTTCGGGTCAAGGAGAAGAGGGAAGGGTACCGGCATCATGACCAGAGGTATCCCGCATGAAAGGTACCGGAGCATTGGGTCTCGGATGCCCACACGAGTAGGCAGCTCTCAGGCATCTGCCCTGTTCAAAATGTTCCCACGAAATGACCACATGCGGGCAACCTCTCCTTCAACCACCCTCCAACTCTGCGTCCAGAAACTTGGGCCTGTTTTGACCGAAGCGTGGGCCACGTTTCATGGTATTGAGGAGGCCTCCTGGGCACGTGGTTCTTGAAGCGATACTCGAGTATCAAATCTGTTTCTCTTACTGTACTCGTACAAGCATAGCAGAACCCCGGTTGCCCACCGCTACGGTCCGAGCACAATGGCGGCACTCGTAGAGTACTATAGCAGGGGGGGCTCGGGGGGGAGAATCGAACGCCGAGATATTCGTTCGTCCGGTGCCGTGCCGTATCACTAGTGTTTCCTCGACGAAGGGGCTCATTATCATACCTGTATCGTCGTGTCGCAAGCACGAGTCTGACCGTCCAAGAAAGTTCCGAGGAAAACAACGACCAAGAGCAATACCGGTGCTCGTACCCTGCCGCGGTCCGAGGGCTGTTGTGGACGCAATCGTATTCGTACAGGTAGTCGTTCATGCACAATGGTAAATAATGGCGATGCATGAATGAAGGTGTTGCAAATCCTCGGGATTCACCTTGTCGCCAAGGGGGAAAAAGCAAGGAAGCGTTGGTTATTACTCAGCACCAGAATTCTCTATTGTCTATTGATCATGTGCGAGTACTCGCACGGTAGAGCTTTGAGATACGAGTAGACGATCTTCCCTCTTTTCCTTTGAATATGATCCATACAAGCCGCCCCCCGGGAGGTTAAAAACAGAGCTGCGGCAACTCGCAATACCGGTGCGTCCTTCAAAGTGGAACCATAGCGAACTCCCCTACGGTACCACCGTACCGTACTCGAGGATGCAACTGCACTTAACGGCAACCGAGTTCATTCCAACCACAGGTCTTTCTTCTGAACCCCCGCACTGTTGCAGAGCGGGTACTAGCGCAGTGCCGCCACTTGCAGTAGGGCAGCACCTCACCGTTCCAAACGGCGATGTGGCGCTATATACCCGAGCGGTCAGAAGTCCTTTCCCGCAGTTACAAGGAGAGTAGGAGGAGCTCCTGTATCCTTCTAGGGACTAGTCGTTTATGATGCCATAATACCGTAGTAAAAATAAAATACAAACCCTCTCTTTTCGTTTAGTGCGTTTATGCTTGGCGTAGCTAAGCTTATCGTAGATTACCGGGGGGAGGGCTTTTTTTTTTCACTCCCTTGGCTGTGGGGGATTTGAATAGGTACAGTATGACGTGTGAGGTGGTTATGGGCACCTTGCGGTATGATGCTGCACGGTACAAGTACCCGCAGTCAAAGGATGGAGAAGTTTTTTCCATTTTTCCTATTCCTTTTTAGGTCTGTGGTGGCTGGGTTATCCTATGGAGTTTGGTAAATCAGCTCAGGGTTGAAGAACGCATGTGTCAAGTTTTTGCGTGGACTATGCTCGAGTGCTATACTCCGCCGGGCACTCTACCAGCAAAGTTATTATACAATGGAAATCTTGCGAAAAGGATCCAGATGTGAGGCAGGCACATTTCCCAACCGGAGAGATTGTTTGCATTCAACTCTAGACTCAAAACCGCAGAGCAAAGCCCCTCGTACGAATCTGGCGGGATCCACTCGAAACTTGGCACGAACCCCCCCCCTTTTTTCTTCCACCCTGGGTCTGAATGGCTCTATTGTGGTTTACTCGAGTATGTTCCTTCACACTTCCAACCAACAATACATGGCTCGCACAGTATCATGCAGACAACGCTTCGTTGGTACTGCAATTGCACGGGAAAAACACAATGGGAGAAGCTAAGTGCACTTGAACCTGGCTAATCCCGCCTTCCCATCCTTCAGGGGGATTATATTTGGTTCCATATGATTCACCAGACAGGTACTTTGCAAGTACTGTGGTGGGGGGACTGGCGAAACCACCACTCCGGTGCATCAACGCATCTACTTGCACAGCACTCGAGTACTGCTAGAGAGGCCCTATCAATCTTTTTTTTTTTCTTCTCTTTTTCTTTTCTTTTCCCAATTCAAGATCTCCGGGGTTCCGCCCACCATGCTAAAATCCTGATCGCACGTGTAACCCTAACAACGGGAACGTGCAGGTTCATCACTCCGGCGAGAACGGTATGATAGTCTAACACATAAGACAGGTCAGGATTCAAAGATCCGTCGTAGGGGTCAAGATTTCGGGTACAAGTCTGTGGGAGCCCTGATGTTGTTTTTGTGCTGCGTTATTTCTAAACGTGGTGCTGGATCTAGTCGGAATAACCAGCATTTTGGTATATATACAACGCTGTCTTGGGCAGATGCTTAATATGATGCCGTTACTTGATGCAATATTCGGGCTCGAGCTCTTGTCATACTAACTGCTCGATACTCTACATGAGCACTGGATTTGCAAGAATCATACCGTGTTGTACTGTACGCTGTACGTATGAGTGCTACAGTCACATTATTTCTCCTCGGAAGTTGGGAACGAGCTCGCAGGAGCTCCGTACTGCGCTCGTACTGTGCTGTGTTTGTACTACAACGCCCTAGCTCGGAAAATTTTAGACTACCAAGTCAGATCAGACCGGGAGACGATCCACACTTAACTGTCGGGTAAAACAAAAAAAACAAAACACGCAGCACATTCCTGCGTACCATACCACGCTCTACGATACAGCGCCCTCGGAACTCACCTAATGCGGGGTACCTCCGGAGCTTTCCCCTGAAATCAGCGGATACCTACCAGCGCATATTATGCATGCCCTGCTCACCAGCGTTGTTGATTGGCTTGCTGGCTAACGCCGCTATAGAATATAGGTGAAAAGGGGAGGGCGCCGGAAGAGCTGCCGGACATATGTCATATATAGGGGTGGTTGGGATATTTGAAGTGGTATTTACATCTCGAGTGATCGGCTGTGATGGTGTGATTTGTGAGGTTTGGAGGAATTTTGGTGATTGAGGAGTATTGGAGGGAGGGTTATGGGGGGTGGGTTCGATGCAGTTTGTCCGCATATGGTGAGATATATACGCATATAACTTATGCACTCGTACGGCCAATTTCTCATAAGAGACTGGTTAGAATAGGAAGGATAGTAGGGAAAATGCTCTCTTGTATCAGCAAAAAGTGGGCTTGCACCCGGTACACTCGGGATATCAATCCTTATTGGGGTGCGTCTAGAATGTATCTGGAATGTATTCAATGTGTTTGGATACGAAATTTACCGGGAGTATTGGCTATGGATTTTAAACTATTGACCAAAACTTGTATTATAGTTTGGTTGATATTTTGGCTATGATACTGGTACATGAAGGAAGCCAGAGTCAAGCCGCTATTCCCTCCAACTTAAAACTTGTATGATTCGGAAGGACAACTAAGCGATGTCTATTTCTGCTCACAGTTAAACACCAAGTTAGTAGTCCTCGGATATTTTCCTCTTGTAACTTAGCTGTTGTATGATATACTAAAGTTTCACCCTTCAATTGTTGAGGGATATAGGCAAAAAGGATCGCAAAGGTCAGGTGGATTCGCACCTTTGCTGAAGAAAGGTCGCTTGTATCATTTGATAAATCTCCTAGAGCATCATACTATCTTGACAGGATTTATGGGTTTTGGGGATTTCCGTCTGATAATAGAGGATTGTCACAAGTGGTGGAGGGGGGAAGAGTGTACAGTAACGTAACTGCCTTTAAACACCTTTATGGCGCAAAAATTAAGTGTGACATAACGTTATCAAGATGTGCTTGTTTAGTTGTCGGAGGGAGTATTCTACTCGGAGCTCTGAGAGGCATCTTTGGCTTTCAAAACAGGGCGCATATATTTCTTGATTGTACCTCGCCGGTGTTTTCTCCTTCTATATTGATTAGGTTTAAGATTGAGCAATGATCTCGTATTCGAGGAGTGTGCCATTTTTCAATGCTGTATTGTACAGATGCTGGAGAGGGCATGGCAGGAATGACTCCATGGCTTGCCTGGCACCGATGGGCAAATAATGGCTTACGAACAAGGCAAAACCCAGCACTCCCCCAAGCCACTGAGCGCAAAAATTTCCACCTAGGCTCAGCCCTAAACACGGGCGAAGGCTTGATTTTGTGTGTGGCTGCTCTATCATCATACCTTGTCGTATAACGGTAAACTTTCTGGCTAAGTAGGCGGATTTTAAAGATTGTTTGGCCAGTTTGAAACATCGAGATCCAGGAGGAATATCGACAATTGCCACTGCCCCTGCCTGCAAGTACTTTAATCAGAGAATTTCGATCTGGTCCGTCTTGCCTAGGCGGGAGGACGGCCTCAAATAAGGGTATGAGGTGTTCTCGGAGAATTTCAGACTGGTGGGGGTCGGAGTCGGAACGGAGTGATCTTTAAACACCTTAGGGTGTAATCAAGCAACTGGTTGGAGTCTGACTTTGCAACTGGACTGGGAATCAAATTTAAACTAGGGCAGGCAAATTGGAAGGTTTGTTGGTGAAGAATTATAGTATGTTCGGAAGAGAAGATCGCCATCGGAGATTATCGTTTCTCGATTGTGTGCCCTCACTTGGGACCTGACTGTGGGCTTGGTTATGGCGCTGGGGGTGGTACCGAAGCCGGGAAAGTGTGTAACCCTTCCCTGGCCACAGAGTGGCTTGCTTGCGATTCTTCGGTCCGCCATGGTTCTGCTTGTAAACTTCAAGGGGGTCTAAGGTATTAGTTGACTGCCTTCTGCTAATTATGATACTATACTGAACTTGTATCATAGAAAAGAATCGAAGTGGTGGGGTTAAACACTTCCTCTCCAGGGCTTCTGGCACCATACAAGCATGATATGTGCAAGTAACACAAACTCTGAGAAAATACGGCAGGGGAGCCTCAGCCCATTTTAGGGCCGGGTAACAGCACGCGAAATCTCGGCCAAGACCAAATACCGTGCTTGTGGCTCATTGCCACTTTGATGGCATGAAACCTCCCGAACCAACAACCTCCGCTCAACGCATCACCAACCAACTGCCTCCGCGAATACTTTGTCATTCTTTTCGCTCATTATTTCTATTCATTTTTTCCCCCTCCCTTATACCTCTCGCGATGGCTGATAGTAAGCATTTTCTCCCCCCTTTATTGACTTTCACCCTTGCCCGAGGCTGACCTTATGAATAGCGGAATTCGAGGAAATCAAACGCATGCAGCAGGAGCGCAATGCGATGAAATCAAAGTCGAAAGCCTTTGATCCTTCAACGCAGCGCAAGGACAACTCTACGAAGGTGGCCTTGACTGATACCTTTGACACTACACTGTATGATCGCGCGAATGGGGACAAGTTCGCTGGTTACAACACGTCGATTCCCGCGAGCGATGATGACGATGATGTGGATATGGATGGGGGTGATGGAACACGGAGGCTGGTGGGCCAGTACACTGCTTCCAAGGAAATTATGAACGAGTTTGTCAATGCTGGTGACGATGACATGGACCCGATGTCGGCAAAGGCAAAAGGGGGCCAAATCGCCGACAGAGAGACGGATTACCAGAAACGTAGGTTCCAAAGACAGTTGACACCAACGCGGAAGGACGCGTTTGCAAGCGATGGGGCGGAAGGTGAAGGCCGAAGCTACCGGGAGGTTATGTTGGAGAAGGAGCTTGAGAGGGAGGAGGAGCGTGTTAGGAGGCAGATTGAGGAAAAGCTCAAAAACGGGGATGGCAACATGGATGGCGTTGAACACGAGGCTACTCTTAAAGATAAAGAGGCTGATACAGAGAGCAGAGATGGAGCGACTGATGGGACAAGGAAGCGGGTATGCCTTTCAATTCTTGCTCAAGTCTTATACCATACAAGGTCTTGCTAACAAACTTATAGAAGAAGAGGTGGGATGTTGGCCTGGACGATAATGCGGATAATGCGGTAGCGGTAAAAGAGGAAGACAGTTCAAAGAAACGGTCGAGCAGGTGGGACGTCGCTGCTGCGCCAGATGCGACACCAGTGGTAAAGCGCTCTCGATGGGATCAGGCACCCTCACTTACTGCTGCTACGCCAGTTGGAAACCAGGGACTAGTGACACCTATCCATCCTACTGCTAGTGCGGCACCGGTACCTTCGCTGCCGATTACTTTTGGCCATGGCGATAGGAATGCCCCTCTGTCTGACGAAGAACTGGATGAAATGCTACCGAAGGAGGGCTACAAGATTCTTGAGCCCCCACCAGGATATGCACCTATCCGTACTCCTGCTAGGAAGCTTATGTCCACTCCCGCCCCCATGGCATCATCCTCCGGAATCGGTGGGTTTATGATGCAGGAACCTGAGAATGCCAGGAACCTGGGAAAGCAGATGCCCACAGATATCCCCGGAGTTGGTGATCTCCAGTTCTTCAAAGCCGAGGATATGGTCTATTTTGGAAAGCTCGTGGACGGTGGAGATGAGAACTCTATGACTGTCGAGGAATTAAAGGAACGAAAGATCATGCGTTTACTCTTGAAAGTCAAGAATGGAACGCCACCGATGAGAAAGACGGCTCTTCGTCAACTTACTGACAATGCTCGCCAATTTGGCGCAGGGCCGTTATTTAACCAGATTTTGCCCTTGCTCATGGAGAAGACCCTTGAGGACCAGGAACGACATTTGTTGGTCAAGGTCATCGATCGTATTCTCTACAAGCTGGATGACCTTGTCAGGCCGTATGTGCATAAAATCTTGGTCGTCATTGAGCCACTTCTGATTGATCAGGACTACTATGCGAGGGTCGAGGGACGAGAAATCATCAGCAATCTTTCAAAAGCCGCTGGTCTTGCCCACATGATTTCGACAATGCGACCGGATATCGACCATGTAGACGAATACGTCCGTAATACTACAGCCCGAGCGTTCGCCGTAGTAGCTTCCGCCCTTGGTATACCAGCGCTGCTACCCTTCTTGAAGGCTGTCTGCCGCAGTAAGAAGAGTTGGCAAGCAAGACACACTGGTGTCAAGATTGTTCAGCAGATTCCCATTTTGATGGGTTGTGCTATTTTGCCCCATCTCAAAGGATTAGTGGATTGTATCGGGCCCAACTTGGAGGACGAGCAAGCTAAGGTTAGAACAGTCACCAGTTTGGCTATTGCTGCCTTGGCCGAGGCCGCAAGTCCTTACGGTATCGAGAGTTTTGATACAATTCTCAACCCCCTATGGACCGGGGCAAAGAAGCAGCGAGGAAAGGGATTGGCTGGATTCTTGAAGGCAGTCGGTTACATTATCCCACTCATGGACGAGGAATATGCCAATTACTACACCTCAGAAGTAATGGAAATCCTGCTAAGAGAATTCCAGAGTCCAGATGAGGAAATGAAAAAAGTCGTCCTGAAGGTTATCAGTCAATGCGCTGGGACAGAGGGTGTAACCGCGGCATACTTGAAGGAAAATGTACTACCCGAGTTCTTTAAAGCTTTCTGGGTTCGGCGTATGGCTTTGGATAAACGGAACTATCGGCAGGTGGTTGAAACCACAGTGGACCTTGGCCAGAAGGTCGGATGTGGAGAGATTATTGAGAGGATCGTTGATCACCTGAAGGATGAGAGTGAACCATACCGTAAGATGACGCTGGAGAGTGTTGAGAAGGTCATTGCCTCCCTTGGCGCTGCTGACGTTGGTGAGCGGTTGGAGGAGCGACTCGTGGATGGTGTTTTATTCGCTTTCCAGGAGCAAACTATGGAGGACGTAGTTATGTTGAACGGATTCGGTACTGTGGTTAATGCGTTAGGAACCAGGTGTAAACCATACTTGCCACAGATCGTGAGTACCATCCTCTGGAGACTGAACAATAAAAGCTCTGCCGTCCGCCAACAAAGTGCGGACTTGATTTCACGGATTGCGGTTGTGATGGTGGGTTCATCCCTTCCGTTAAATTTTTATATTGCGAATATAGCTGACCTGGGGGGCAAAAAGAAACAATGCGGCGAAGATGCTTTGATGGGAAAACTAGGTGTTGTTTTATATGAGTACCTAGGAGAAGAGTATCCCGAAGTCCTGGGTTCAATTCTTGGAGCTCTGAGGTCTATTGTCACAGTTGTAGGCATCAACAGCATGCAGCCTCCAATCAAGGACCTGCTTCCTCGCCTGACCCCAATTTTGCGAAATCGACACGAAAAGGTGCAAGAGAATACCATTGATTTGGTAGGCAGAATTGCAGATCGGGGCGCCGAGTTTGTGAGTGCGAGGGAATGGATGCGAATCTGTTTTGAGTTGCTAGATATGTTAAAAGCACACAAAAAGGGTATCCGAAGAGCAGCAAATAACACTTTTGGTAAGCAATCTGTCACCATTCATGCCCGTGCAGCTACTAATCTTCAATTTAGGTTTCATTGCCAAAGCCATCGGTCCTCAAGACGTTCTTGCAACCCTGCTCAACAATCTCCGTGTCCAGGAGCGTCAGTCCCGCGTTTGTACTGCCGTCGCCATTGGTATTGTCGCTGAGACCTGCGCTCCCTTTACTGTGCTTCCAGCCTTGATGAACGAGTACCGAGTGCCAGAGCTTAATGTCCAGAACGGTGTCCTCAAATCCCTTTCCTTCTTATTTGAGTACATTGGCGAGATGGCAAAGGATTACGTCTACGCTGTTACACCCCTTCTCGAGGATGCACTGATCGACCGTGACCAAGTCCATCGCCAAACCGCGGCTTCTGTTGTGAAGCACGTTGCACTGGGCGTGGTCGGACTGGGCTGTGAGGATGCTATGATGCATCTATTGAATCTGCTGTACCCAAATATGTTTGAGACATCCCCGCATGTTATTGACCGAATCATTGAAGCCATTGACGCTATCCGAATGGCTATCGGCCCTGGCCTAGTCATGAACTATGTATGGGCAGGTCTTTTCCACCCTGCAAGGAAGGTCCGGACACCATACTGGAGACTGTACAATAATGCATATGTGCAGAGCGCGGACTGCCTCGTGCCTTTTTATCCTAACCTTGATGAGGAGAAATTGCAAAGGAATGATCTGATGATCTTACTTTAAGAGATGGAACATGAAATTAGCTGTTTCCCCTTTCCCTTCCTTTTCATTTTATTTCTTGCTTTTTAGCAGATTTAAAAAAAGTTTTTCTTGTAGGATACTAATACTATCGGCTATGGTGCCCAGGAGGGAATGGATCGGGGGGTGGAGGAGATTCTTTAGTATATATATTATAGTTTCCTTTCTCTTTCCTTCTTACTTTTACTTTTACTTTTCATTTTCACCAGTTGAGTTTCGCTAGTATTAGGTATGCTTGCGATTGCTGGGTTTGTCCGCGTTGGTAGAAATAATTTGAGTTAGCGTTTTTTTATTTTAGTGATAAAGCGGGTATGAATGGAAGTGCTCTGGTAGTTTCACAAGCTTTCAATTCAACTTTCTCGCACTTAGGTTGTCCTATCATATCATCATTACCTGTGAATTGCGAATGCCGTCATCTTTGCTGGTTGACGTTAAAATTGCACCTGCATCGATGTGAATGTATCCTCGTCCTTTCCGACATGTCTTGGAGATACTTGCCATTACCTAACCCGACCTCGTGAACTGCGGTTTCAGCGCAGAGGAGGAGGAGGAGGAGGAGGAGGAAGAAAGGGGGGATTCAGGACTATGGAAACTGAATTGACAATAGCCCCGTAGGAGACGTGAACCTCACAGAAGATTCTCAATTATATATACAGCCTTTTGCACTCCATCCGTTGCTGTTAATTTGCATACAGCATTACCCGCCACCCGCTCTTTGAGGACAGGCGAGTATCACACACAGGGAATCCGAGCGCTGGTCATGATACCTCGATACCCATGACAATTGTCAAAAAATGACTTTGACCTTTGTGTACATCAGTTATTCGAATTTTAGTCGCGATTTGGAGGATGAGAAATTCGATTCAAGGAGAAGAAGAGAGCTTGCAGAGGACGAAGTGAGGTAATTGTCAGTTGGAGGGGAAGGGGG